>PVIY010023961.1:0-38684 GCA_004026745.1 Myrmecophaga tridactyla | reverse complement strand
TATTATTATTATAAGGTAATAATAATATTACCTTATTATCCCAAGACTTCCTTCTGTTCCCTTAATCAAATTTTGTTGCTTACGTTGCTACCAACACCGTGTGATGGTGTCTAATATATATATATATTTTTTACATGGGCAGGCACCGGGAATGTGTCTAATATTTTTTATACTCTTGTAAACACTTTCTAATTATTGCAAGTCTGATAGCTATGAAATAGGAATTTATGGATATTTTAATGAGCACTGTCTTAAGTGCAAATAAGAGGGAGTATATTTTATGAAGCATTAATATTTTTCCAGTAAACTGGCTTTTCATGCACTTACCCATTTTTAAATGTACAACAAACAACCGTTTGTTCTTTTCTTATGAATTTGTTACATTTACTTCAGTCCATTCCTCTGAGAACAGACCAAGACGTAATTAAGAAGAATATGACTCAAAGGAATGACAGGCTAGTTATTTCCGTATCTAGATAACAAGGGATGACTCCTTGTCTTCTTAAGCTCTCTTGCTCAAAAAGGTTATCTCATTGTCCATATACTATGTAATTGCCACTAGTCACAGCTCTCCTGGAGACCTGTGATTCTCCACATTTTACAGTTGCCATAGCAATATATCAAAACATATTGAACATTTTGCAAATTAAAAAAAAATTTGTAAAGGACAATATCCAGTAATGGAAACCTGACTGAAAAATCTTACATAATGGCAAAACATCACTTGGTATCAGTAGAAGTGGTAAGTATTCCATGCTTAAATGAAGTCACATACCCTTCTGACCACTAAATAGTCTGAGATCAAACAGTGCCATTGCCACAGAAGAATATAATGAACTCTATTATCAGATTTGCATGATTTTCCCAGGTAAAATATGACAAGCCAGTGGTCACTTATCTGTTTCGTAAAACCTAGAAAAAGAACCATTTATACCAGGCTTAAAGTTTTTTATTCTAATAAAAATCTATTTGAGTTTCCTTTTGTAAAAGTGAAACAACAAAAAAAAATTTTTTTAATGGTGTGTGAAAAGTTTATACATCAAAAGGTAAGTAGGAAATTGAAGGACTAAGTTCAAAAGTCTGGATCTAGTTTATACAACAAAACGCTTTCTAAACAAGAGCCATTTTATATTCTCTAATCCCCCTATATGTGCGTAACATCATATAATATTCAAAATACTTCTGCACAATTCAATTGATCCTTGCTTCATGTTTTTCCTCCAGTTGACTGATAATGAAACCAACTAAGAGCGTTTAAAGGACTAATACTTGACAGACGTAGACTGATAATGATGGTCTACTTACTGAGCAATTAATATATTTCAGATACTGTGATAGGGCTTTATATTTAATATCTCATTTAATCCTCACACTACCTATAGAAGGTAGGTGCCGTATTATCATTACTATTATTTTCATTTTACAGAGGTTCAGCTAGGAACTATCAGAGACTTTAACCCAGACAGCACACCTCCAGAACTCTCTAATACTTTTAGCCACAATACTATACATTCCACTTTCCAGAGCATATTGATTAACATTTCCCCTTCTTTTCTCTTGTCATCTTACTACCTTTCTTCCCCTTTTTGTCACCAATGCCGGGAAGAAAAAAAAAAACAACAACAAACTCATTAACATTATTAGAATGAAAGAGTCAGGCTTATCTCCTTTAATTGTACTAATTGGAATGGGGACGCAGTGTGGCAAATTCTTCCAACAACTTACTAGATCCAAGGCGGCTGCCAAGATGGATGCATCTGGAATCGTCCCTGGCTCACAGCAGTTTAACAGAAATTGAAAGCGCTTCATGCCTTGCCTGATTGCTCCAAGATTCACCACGTTTTTGCTTTTTCCGCCATCCTGGTTGGAAGACAGATGGTCATCGAAACTCTGGCAACCTGTAGGGGTTGTTCCATGGCGGAGAAGCGAAGGAGGGAGAGTCAATGGATGATAGATTTAAAAGGAGCTTCAGAGATTTAACAATGTTTTCTGCAGAGTTAGCCTGAAAACTTTCGCCTCCACTCCACCTTCCCCCACCCCAAATTTATTTTAGATTTAAACACACCCTGACTTCTGGGAATATGATGACACGTGGCGTATGAAAATGCATGGTTTTACATAAGTATTTAAATAAAGGGTCTGATCATCTGACTACCAGATTCCCTTTCTAATACTGGTAAGAGTTCTCGGCATGTTTAAATTGATTCTTCCTGTAATCAACAACTAACTTCTGTTTTTATGGAAGATGCAATCGCTGTACAATTTTAGATCTGTTACAGTAAATTGATATGAAGGAGAGCCTTGCAATATAAGCAAAAACTTTTCTCATGGTAACCATACAAAAAAAATCCCTGACTATTATTGTTTTAAAGAATCTTAGAGGTCAGTTGTTTAATTTTAGGGTTTCCAGACCTGGGTGTTTACCAGAATCAACTGGGAAGTCCATGAATCCCATCCAAACCTTTGAATTCAGAATCTCTGGAGGTGGGGTATAAGAATCTATGCTTTGTGAAGACTCCTGATTTTGTTGTAGCCAGCCTGATACCACATGTGGCCAAAAAGGTTTGGGAGCCATTGATCTGGTCATTCCCCTAATTTTTCTGATGTTAAGCTGCCTACAGATGAGAATTAGTCAGGAACTTATAAAAAATGCAAAATGTCAGGTCCTACAATTACAGATTTCGGTTCCATAGGTTTGGGGCATAGGCATATTTTTAATACGTTCTAAGCCTATTTTGATTCAGAAAGTCTAAGGATCACACGTTGAAGAAGAACAATATAAAAGTATTGTTTCCATCTTTTTCATTCTCTGGCACATTTTTAAACACCTAAATATATCATGATCTTTACACAGTTTATAGTATATTTATTTAAAATTTTTCTAGTACAAGATTTTAATGTTGAACATCATTTTTAACCCCTGATTCCTGCCCTTTCTCATGATTCTGAAATGTTCCTTTGACATCTAATAATATCCCAGGATGAGAACCATTGATTTAGAGCTCAATTTAACTTGTTATATCACCATTCATCTGGAGGATGTTACCAGTTTCTGCTCCTCACTGAGAAGTAATAGATATGACTTCCAGAAAGGACTTTCTCATCTCTTCTGTCAAAAATACCCTGGATTCTAACCTCATCCCACTCCCTGCTGCCCTAGCACACAGGTGGCCCTTGTTCTCAACCGAGGCATCCTGCACAAAACTGCACCACTGGTGGTTGTGGGATGTATGGTGAACAATTAGTACACTATTAATAAACACTAATATTTGTAAATTTTCAGAGTCAGACCAGAAGTTAAGATTTTCTTTTTAGTGAATCCTGTTGTTTTATAATTTGTCATCAAGATTAAAGTTTAAAACACATTAGGAAAAAAGCCAGTTGCCCATGTTTGTATGAATCTACTTCTGAATTCTTTGTTCTGTTCCACTGATCTATATACATATATTTCTGACAATAATACACCGACAATAATACACTGTCTTAATTAGCCTACCTCTATTGTAAGCCTTAAAATTAGGTGGAGTCCAATACTGGTGGTCAGAAAGAGGGTGGGAAAAAGGGTATGGGATATTTAGGGTTTTCTCTTCTCTACGTATTTCTATTTCTGGAGTAATGCAAATTGTCCAGCATGCACAATTATGTGATGACACGGTGAATTTCAATATTTTCAAATAATTGAAATGAATTATTCCAAAAGAATAATTGGAATAATTATTGGATGAGTTCCAAAAGAAATATATTCGATATTAAAGAAAGTGACATTCTGATGGAAAGAACTTCAGAAACAATGCAGATGAGGAATGAAAATAAAATGAATACAGAAGTGATTGGAATAATCTTTGTCAGTAAGAACCAATATTCTTTGCTTCACATAATGATGTACATTTATTACAGGTAAGAAGATCAGCAGAGTCCTATAAGCCCAGAACTAAAGAATCATACAGTAAGTAAAAGCTATTTGCAATGGAAAATTTCCATTTTAACTATACAGCATTAATAACAAAATAATATTTGTTATTATTTTGAATACTTCCCTGTTTAAGCACTGCATTAAACATTTTATAACATTATCTCCTTTAATTTTCCCAACATAAGTAGGTATTATTTACTTATTTTCAAAGATGAAAAAAGAGGGTTTTTGGTATGTGTATGTACGTGTGCATAAGTGAGAGAGAGTTTAGAGGGAGGAAGGGAAAGAAAGTCAGAAGGAGCAGGTATAAATTCATACAAATAGAAATTATAAAGTCAAGATTCAAAATAAGTCCTACAGACCACAAGCCTGACTCTTACCACTATGTCACACTGCATTACTAAAATTCCCAAATGTTTATATTTAAGGAGGTTAGACTTTATATCCTGCTAAAAGCAGAGATTGTTAGGAAAACTTACTATAAGAAATAACTATTGTACACGTTACATTCATTATTTGTCCCCGTGTGTTTAATGATAAACCAATTGTGAAACTGTATTCTGCTGGTGTTCCATATTATAATACTAAAAGAAATGTTGAAAAGTACTTTGTTTATAAAATATACCTCTTCATTATCACTTTTTATACCAACTTACTATGATATGAGGATGCCTTTCGGCTTCCTTGGCCATAATGATTGATCTTTTAGCCTCTGGACGTTTTAGTTGAATTTATTTACTATTTACTTTTTTAATCACATTTATTGAGGTATAATTTACATATTTTGCATTTTTATAGGTTGGTAAATCAGAAAACAAACATTTCAAAATCTAGTGTTTCTTTAAGCAGATTTTCCATGAGTTTATGGTAGAGCCAAGGACATAAAAGATACTCATAGAAGATACAGGAAAAATAAAACTGTCTTTGATCAGTTGAGTGAAAAACATTGCTTCAATTAATCATCTTCCCTCCAAGAGACAACACAATTTCTAAAATGAAATAGTTTTTGGAAACACAGAAGAAAATGCTAGCTGATATCTGCATGCGATTTCAATTCTATTAAATGTTGACCAGATGTATTTTTCATTTATCAAATAAATTCTTTTTAGTTTTTGAAGAAATCCTATTGGCATTTCACCAGGCGGCAAGTGGGGGAGGGAGACCTGTGAGCTTTCTTTTTCCATGTTCCCCAAACATCAGAAGTACTTACGGCTTCTGCCATTTCGGCACATCATCCCAACTGTTAATTCACCTACGAGTTTTCTTTAAAAATATGGCTCACTTAAAAAGTAGAACATAAATATATCTATTTAAAAAGTAAACCTTAGCACAGAAAGTTGACGTGGCCAGGGATGAGAGCTGTGGCCTCAAGGGGCCTGCCCTTCCTCCTTCTTTGCTCCTCTTACTGTCTCCCTGTGCAGTTGATCCCAGACACAGTCTTCTCCTCACTCAAGGTCTCAGGGCCTTGCCCGGATGGCCGTTCCTGCTCCAAGTTCTCCGGGGCTAGCTCTCTGCTCCCATTATAGCTCAAACTCAGATAGCACTATTAGACTGTGTTAATGTACCTGCTCAATTCCTGGGGTTAACAGTTATACTATCAAATATCCTGATTAAAGCCAAATATCATGTACTGTGTTCCTCTGAAGCTCCTCATTATTAGAAGGGGATAAAGGGAATGAGAATGGTGATGGTTCTAGAGATTCTTCCACGTAAGGAAAACTGAAGGAAGCAAGGACATTTAGGCAAAAGAAGAGGGAACATGAAATAGCTAAGAGGTGGAACCAGCATTGTTTAAGCACGTGCGTGTGCATGTGTGTCTGTGTGTGTGTGTGTGTGTAGCTACAGAAATCATAACTAGGACCTGTGAATCAAACTTATGGAAGTACGTATTTTCAGAACATATGGAAAGACTTTCTAACAATTAAAACTGGCTAGTTCTGCAGCAGGTTGTTTTGTAAAGTAATAAACTCCCCCTCAGCAGAAGTGCTCAGAAGGTGGCTGGCCACCTGTCAGGGCTGTTGGGAGTAGAATCCCTAAGTGGACAGGTGGGTGGAAAAGGGATCTCTAAGGTTTCTTTCAGCTCTCAGACGTTAACAAGGGACAGACCAACAAAAAGATGGGTCGTCTTTATAAACCTAATGTCCACTAGAGGGCAGAGAACACAGTAGACCTGCAATAAATGTGTGCTGAACTAATTTGAAAACAAATAGAAAAGAAGGAAAGAAGAAAGGAAGGAGAACCCAATAGAAATAGAAAATAGACTAAGAGATGTAATCAAATTTTTGTTTTATGTGATGAATACTAGTTGGAATTCTTGGGCTGCATGCCATTTACCAAGGCGCTTGAAGAAATTCTCCTCTTCATCTCTTCCGTTCTCCATTCCACTCCCTGGCCCACCTTCAGATAGCTTCACAGCACTGGTGAATTTGACCTGGGAAAAATAATCATATAACTAAATTCAAAGGCAATTCTTTGCATTACACAAACCCTGGCTTTGAGAAATGAATTGTTTAGAATTTGAACATTACTTCAGTTTCTCCGACTCACACATCCGGTTAGTTACTCACACCTGGCCTAAAAAAGATACCACTATAACCAGAGATATTCACGTTATAGATTGAAAGCTAGATAGTCAGGCAGAATGAAAACAATTTAGGGGCATACTGAGACACTCTCAGAGTTTCATTCTGATGAAGTCCAAACCCAAACTCATGAATGGAAGTCATAGTTTTCATTTTAAAAAAAAATCACAATTGAGAAGCAGACCAAAGAGAAAGATAGCCAAAGAGAATATTTCAACTCTCTGTGAAAGAACCAGTGTAAATTAATTTACAGGGTGCACTATTATTAGTGTACAGTAACATGTTTCTCTTTGTAAGAATTAACATGCTCTTCATGTTGCCCTTAGGCCAACAGGACTCAAAATTTTCAGTAAGAACCTATGGGCTTCCCAGACTCTCAAATGCTTGGTCACTTTTTCTTAGTAAAAAAGAATATGAGGGGAAATATAAATTTATTTTCTAAATATCCTGCAATGTTGCTATGTTCTTTTTATAAGTTCAAAATATTACTTTTTAAACTGATTAGATAAAAAATAAACTAGTTGTAGAGTGAGCCAAAGAAGGAAGAATATGAGAAAACTAAAATTGATAAACAGAGACACAACTATAATCATAAACTGAAAATTAGGTGTATAAGTGAGTAGGTCATGGATCAACCACAGGAAGAACTCTTGTAGAAAACGGTTTTGACTGAGAATTATCACCTTTTCCAAATCGTATGTTATTACAATGCTTAATGTTGTTGTCATGATCAGGTTCATGTGTCAACTTGGCCAGGTGGTGGTTCCCTTTTGTCTGGTTGAGTAAGTGCTGGCCTGTCTGTTGCTATGAGGACATTTCATAGTATGAAATCATGATCAGGTTGGCTGCATCCACAGCTGATTCCATTTGTAATCAGCCAAAGGGAGTGTCTCCTGTAATGAGAGACATTTAATCTAATCACCGGAAGCCTTTTAAGGAGGATTCAGAAGGGACCATTCTCTCTTCCCGCTTTGTTTGGCCAGCAAGCCTCTCCTGTGGAGTTTGTCCAGACCCTCCATCAGAGTCATCAGCTTCACAGCCTGCCCTACAGATTTTGGACCCTGTATTCCCAAGGTTGCATGAGACATTTTTATATATTTTATATCTGCGGATATTTTCTGTTGATACACTCCTGGTACGCTCCTGGTACCTAATACAATTTGGTACAGGGAGTGGTTCTTAAGAAACAGAATCTTAAAAATGGGTTTTTATGATTGGCTTTCTACTCTGACTGGACTCAAAGGCACTAAGAACTCTGATTCCTGTAATTAGAATGACACTGCCAATCCATGGGGTGGCAAAAGAGAGAGTCAAAATAACACCATTCGATTCTTCTAATGCTTCACTTGTATGAAGCCAGGCTCTGAGGGATAATGTTTTTGACATCTGCACAGAGTTTTGTGGAAATAGGAAGTATAGAGATGTTGGTTGGTTGTTGTTAAATACACTGTATACATTAATGAGTGAAAGGGATGGATTTAAGGCTTTAAATGAGAAGCTTAAGCACGGTCTGACAGATGTAAATGTTTCTATGAGTGTCGTGAAGGAAAATCTTATTTCCTGTAGCCATAGACTACATAGATTTTCAGAGAAAGTCTCCGAAAATCAGACTCTGAAAATCAGACTGAAAATCAGACTCAGAATCTTATTGTTAGAGTAGCAACTTTACAACATAAACTGAAACCTCAATCTTGCATGATGTCTGCCGTTAAAGTGAGGGCATTAATTGGAAAGGAATGGGACCCTGAAAAATGGGATGGTGACGTATGGATTGATAATGATGTTAGTGGACAGGTTAAAACCCTAGGTCACACTGAGTCTTCTCTAGATAACCCTGTAATAGTCTGCCCTGAGGACATAGCTGCCCCACCTCCAGCCTGCCGTGAGGAGCTGGCCACTCAACCTCCTCCTAAAGGGATTAGCCCTTGAGTGATTAATCTTGTTTCACTAGATGAAACTGCAAATGAATGCCCTGAAGCAAATGGCTTGGAAGATACTTCCAATTCCTTTCATGACCCACTCCCACCACCCCTCATTCCTTCCAGACCTGTATCTAGACTAAAGTTCCAACAGGCCCCAAAAGGTGAGGTACAAAGTAGCACCCATGAGGAGGTATGTTATACTCCAAAAGAACTGTGTGCGTTTTCCAATTTACATAGACAGAAATCAGGGGAATATGTGTGGCAAAGGATTTTAAGGGTGTGGGATAATGATGGGAGGAATATAAAGCTGAATCAGGCCGAATTTATTGATATGGGCCCACTAAGCAGAGATCCTGCGTTCAATGTTACAGTTCGAGGGGTTAGAAAAGGCATTAACAGTTTGTTTGGATGATTGGCTGAAACATGGATCAAAAGGTTGCCAACATTACCTGAGGTTGAAATGTCCTGGTATGATGTAGATGAGGGGATCCAGAGGCTTAGAGAGATTGGAATGTTAGAGTGGTGTGCTGGTTTGAAATGATGTATGTACCCTAGAAAAACTATGTTTTAATCCTAATTCCATTTTGTAAAGGCAGCCACTTGTTCTAATCCCCATTCAGCACTGTATGTTTGAAACTGTGATTAGATCATCTCCCTAGAGATGAGATTTAATCAAGAGCGGATGTTAAGCTGGATTAGCTGGAAGCATGTCTCCATCCATTTGGGTGGGTCTTGATTAGTTTCTGAAGTCCTATAAAAGAGGAAGCTTTTTGGAGAATGAGAGATCTGAGAGAGAGCAGAGCAGAATGACAAAGCCATGTGAAGCAGAGTCCACCAGCCAGCAACCTTTGGAGACGAAGAAGGAAAATGCCTCCTGGGGAGGTTCATGAAACAGGAAGCCAGGAGAAAAAGCTAGCAGATGACACCATGTTCGCCATGTGCCCTTCCAGATGAGAGAGAAACTCTGAACTTCATCAGCCTTCTTGAACCAAGGTATCTTTCCCCGGATGCCTTAGATTGGACATTTCTGTAGACTTGCTTTAATTGGGAAATTTTCTCGGCCTTAGAACTATAAACTAGCAACTTATTAAATTCCCCTTTTTAAAAGCCATTCCGTTTCTGGTATATTGCATTCTGGCAGCTAGCAAACTAGCATCAGTGGATTTACCATGCAAAGCCTGCTCTTACCCCTCAGGAATGTCCAGAGGATACACCTTTTAACAGAACTGTGAGAAATAAACTGTGAGACTAGCGCCATTATCCCTGAAGAGCTCTGTAGTTGTACTTCTCTGTAGGTCAGATATTACTGTGGGAACTGCTGTCACTGAGCTGGAATCCTTAAACACAATGGGGATGATGGGATCCGAGTGATAGAAGCCAGGTGGCAGCACTTAATTGCCAAAGACAAGGTGAACGTGGCTATCATAATAGACAGAAGACTCAAAGCAGGAGTCAAAATAGTCTGACTTGCAGAGACTTGTGGCATTGGCTAGTAAATCATGGGGTACCTAGAAGTACAATAGATGGGCAGTCTACTAAATTCTTATTTGAGCTGTATAAACCAAAGAGTTCTGGGTCAAGTGAACAGAAGTCTAACTTGAATTACAAAAACAATGAGTCATGGCCCTCTAATCAATTTCCAGACTTGAGACAGTTTACAGATCCAGAGCCCCTTGAATGGGGGGGGGGGCAGGTCCCTTTGGGGAAGGACCCTGTTACACTGCCCCAAATTTATACTGTTAATCTTTCTCCAAACCTTCCACAAGGAGACTGACAGCTTTCTACCAGGGAAACTGTGCATTTGGGAAAAGGAAATGATCAGATATTTCGGGGATTATTAGTGGAATTAATGTCACTGGTTCAGAAATGACATTAATTCCAGGGGACCCAAAATGTCACTCTGGTCCACCAGTCAGAGTGGGGCTTATGGAGGTCAGGTGATCGATGGAATATAGCTCAGGTCCATCTCACAGTGGGTCCAGTGGGCCCCCAGACCCATTCTGTAGTTATCTCCCCAGTTTCAGAATGCGTAATTGGAATAGATATACTGAGCAACAGGCAGAATCCCCACATTGGCTCTCTAACTCATTCAGTGAGGGCTATAATGGTGGGAAAGCCCAAGTGGAAGCCACTAGAACTGCCCCTACCTAGCAAAATAGTAAATCAGAAGCAACACTGGATTCCTGGAGGGATTGTAGAGATTACTGCCACTGTTAAGGACTTGAAGGATGCAGGGGTGGTGATTGCCACCATATCCCCATTCAACTCTCCTATTTGGCCTGTGCAGAAAACCAAAGGGTCTTGGAGGATGACAGTGGATTATCCTAAGCTCAACCAGGTGGTAACTCCAATTGCAGCTGCTGTTCCACATGTGGTATCATTGCTTGAGCAAATCAACACATTCCCTGGTACCTGGTATATAGCTACTGATCTGGCAAATGTTTTTTTCTCAATAGCTGTTAGTAAGGACCACCAGAAACAGTCTGCTTTCAGCTGGCAAGGTCAGCAATATACTTTCACTGTCCTACCTCAGGGGTATAACAACTCTTCAGCCCTATGATCTTGTCCACAGGGAACTTGATCATTTTTCCCTCCCACAAGACATCACACTGGTCCATTACATTGATGATATCATGTTGATCAGACCTAGTGAGTAAGAAGTAGCAGCTACTCTATACTTACTGGTAAGGCATTTGCATGTCAGAGGATGGGAGATAAATCCAACAAAAATACAGGGGCCTTCCACCTCAGTGAAATTTCTAGGTGTCTAGTGGTATGGGGCATGTTGAGATATCCCTTCTAAGATGAAGGATAAGTTGACACATCTGGCCCCTCCCATGACCAAAAAAGGCACAATGCCTAGTTGGTCTCTTTGGAGTTTGGTGACAACATATTCCTCATTTGGGTGTGCTATTCTAATCCATCTATTGAGTGACCAGAAAAACTGCTAATTTTGAGTGGGAACCTGAACAAAAGGAGGCAATGTGACAGGTTCAGGCTGCTGTACAAGCTGCTCTGCCATTTGGACCTATATGATCCAGCAAATCCAATGCTGCTAGAAGTGTCAGTGGCAAATAGAGATGCTGTCTGGATCCTCTGGCAGGCCCCTACAGGAGAATCACAATGCAGACCCTTAGGATTTTGGAGCAAAGCCTTACCATCTGCTGTGGATAACTACTTTCCTTTTGAGAAACAGCTTTTGGCCCGCTATTGGGCCTTACTACAGACTGAATGCTTAACCACGGGCCATCAAGTTACCATGAGATCTGAGTTGCCTATCATGAGCTGGGTGTTGTCTGACCCATCAAGCCATAAAGTTGGGTGTGAGCAGCAGAACTTCATCGTAAAATAGAAACAGTATATACGAGATAGGGCCAGAGCAGGTCCTAATGGCACAAGTAAGTTACATGAAGAAGCGGTCCAAATGCCCATGGTCTCCACTCCTGTCACATTATCTTCTCTTTATCAGACCACAGCTATGGCCTCTTGGGGAGTTTCTTACAGTGACCTGACTGAGGAAGAGAAAACTCGGGCCTGGTTTACAGAAGGTTTGGCATGATCTGTATGTACCACCCAAAAGTGGACAGCTGCAGCACTCCATCCCCTCTCTGGGGTGTCCTTGAAGGACAGTGATGAGGGAAAATCCTCCCAGTGGGCAGAACTTTGAGCAATGCACCTGGTTGTTCATTTTGCTTGGAAGGAGACCTGGCCAGACGTGTGTTTGAATACTGACTTATGGGTTGTTGCTAATGATTTGGATGGATGGTCAGGGACTTGGAAAGACCACAATTGGAAAATTGGTGACAAAGTGGTCTGGGGAAGAGGTATGTCGACAGACCTTTCTGAGTGGGCTAAAAACATGAAGATATTTGTATCCCCTGTGAATGTGCACTAGAGGGTAACTTCAGCAGAGGAAGGTTTTAATAATCAAGTGGATAAGATGACCTGTTCTATGGATACCAGTCAGCCTCTTTCCCCAGCAATTCCTGTCATTGCCCAATGGGCTCATGAACAAAGTGGCCATGGTGGTAGGGATGGAGTTTATGCATGGACTCAGCAACATGGACTTCCACTCACCAAGGCTGACCTGGCTACAGCCACTGCCAGCAGCAGAGACCCACACTCAGCCCTCGATATGGCACCATTCCCTGAGGTGACCAGCTGGCTACATGGTGGCAGGCTGATTACACTGGAACACTCCCTTCTTGGAAGAGGCAGCAATCTGTTCTAACTGGAATAGATATATACTCTGGATATAGGTTTGCTTTCCCTGCATGCAATGTTTCTGCCAAAACTACCATCTGTGAACTTACAGATTGCCTTATCCATCATCATGGTATTCCAAACAGCATTGCTTCTGATCAAGGAACACACTTCATGGCAAATGAAGTGTGGGAATGGGCACATGCTCATGGAATTCTCTGGTCTTACCATGTTCCCCATCATCCAGAGGCAGCTGGATTGCTAAAATGGTGGAATGGCCTTTTGAAAACTCAATTATGGTGTGAACTGGGTGGCAATACCTTGAAGGTCTGGGAGTAACATTCTCCAGGAGGCTGTGTATGCTTTGAATCAGAATCCACTGTATGGTGCTGTTTCTCCCATAGCTAGGATCCACGCGTCCAGGAACCAAAGGTGGAAATGGGAGCGGCACCACTCATCGTTACCCCTACTGATCCACTAGGAAATTTTTTGCTTCCTGTTCCTGCAAACTTGAGTTCTACTGATCTACAGGTTTTAGTTCCAAAAGAGGGAGTGCTTCCACCAGGAGAAACAACAATGATTTCACTGAACTGGAATCTAAGACTACCACTTGGTCACTTTGGGTTACTCATGCCCCTGGATCAACAAGCCAAGAAGGGGATTACATTACTGGCTGGGGTGACTGACCCTGACTATCAGGGGGAAATAGGACTGTAACTACACAACGGAGGTAAAGAAGAGTTTTCCTGGAATATAGGAGATCCCCTAGGGCATCTTTTAGTACTACCATGCCCTGTGAATAAAATCAATGGAAAACTGCAACAGCCCAATCCAGGCAGGACAACCAATGGCTCTGAAACTTCAGGAATGAAGGTTTGGGTCACCTCACCAGGCAAAGAACTATGGCCAGTTGAAGTGCTTGCTGAGGGTAAAGGGAACATGGAATGGATTGTGGAAGAAGGTAGTGATAAATAGGAAGTATGACCATGTGATCAGTTACAGAAAGGAGGACTGTAATGATGTCTTGTTCATGTTACAGTATTTAAGTTGTAAGATATCAAGTTTAAGGATGAATATTACCCAAGGACTTGCACCCTATTCTGGGGAGATTTAATGTGTTTCTGGTTGTATGCAGGACAGTTAACTACTGTTAGGCAAGGAAAAATGTGTCTTTTATGGTTTTCTATTTAGAAACTAAGTATGGTTTAAGGTGATGTATATAGCAGCCAAGTTGACAAAGGGGTGGACTGTCATGGTCAGGTTCATGCGTCAACTTGGTCATGTGGTGGTACCCATTTGTCTGGCTGGGCAAGTGCTGGCCTGTCTGTTGCTATGAGGACATTTCATAGAATGAAATCATGATCACATTGGCTGCATCTGCAACTTATTCTTTGTAATCAGCCAAGGGGAGTCTTCTGTAATGCGCAACATTAAACTAATCAATGGAAGGCTTTTAAGGAGGATTCAGAAGAGACAGTTCTCTCTTCCTGCTTTGGCTGGTAAGCCTGTCCCATGGAGTTCATTCAGACCCTCTGCTGGAGTCGTTAGCTTCATAGCCTGCCCTATGGATTTTGGACTCTGTGTTTCCAAGATTGCGTGAGACACTTTTATAAATTTTATATTTGTGGATATTTCCTGTTGATTCTGTTTCTCTAGAGAACCTTAACTAATACAGATGTCATGAAGAAAAATTAGTGGTAAAAGTCATCCTAGGTTTCTTTATTCTTTTTAGGAGGGTGAATGGTTCAGATGATACCAAAAGTAGTGGAAGAAAGAGGATGAATGGATTGTGCAGGTGTTTGTACATTTAATCATATGAAAGGAATCATAACAGATCACTGGATAGGAGTTTGGGATATCAGAAACTTTACATGTGTGTTAAAGTGAAAAATAGCTGGGAAATAATATCTATATATATTTATATAGCTGCATTAAAATTTTATATATTTTGTTAGCAACAGCTTTTCCTTTTTTCCTTTCACTCTTCACAACAATTGCTACTATAGCCTACTATTTAGACATCTAAGTTCTGTTGCTCTTCTAAATTTCTAAAATGTGTTCAACTCTTCCTTAATTGGCTCCTCCAGGTGTTCAGCATTTCTCAGCCACGCATTTCCTTTTTTATCAGTAACTCCAACATTCTCTTGTATATGTAATGTCCTGTTTACCTTGGAGCTTTGCCTGATGAAAGACAGGCGGTCCACAGAACTGATATCTAGCAGGTCCTCCACGCCATCTGCCAGGCCTGAGAGGGAGGATCGTTTCAGCCAGTTTCCTATTTAGTAATTTAAAAAATTAGTCCATTATAGCATTTTCTCACAAACAGATGAAACAGAAATGCCAGCATGTACCCAATAAGCAATGAATGTTGCATGGTTTATGATAAATAGAAGGGAAGACAAATTGTTTGCAATATACGTGATTTGAAACAAAATGCTCAACATTGGCTCATAAAATTGCATGACCAAGTAAGACCAGAAGGATAAGAAGAACGCAGACCTCTTCATAAATAAAACCATAATCCATCCAGTTATCCTTGACAATTATCAATTCCCATTAGGTCCAGTTAATATTACCTCCTAAATATCCCTGAAATCTGCCCACTTTTCTCTGTCTGACTACCAAGGCCAATTTACATTACTTATTGCTGAAATACTAGGCAGACTTCCAGCTGGCACCCCTTATCTACTCATAGCTTTCCAGTATGTTTCCCACTCAGACTTCCAGAAAAAAATCTACCTGATTATGTTGCTTCCCTGTTCAATATCCTCTGTAGGCTATCTAGGGCTCTAAGGTGAAGAGCCAAGTACTTAACACAGAAGTATCCACTCCCTTCCTTGTTTCACTTTTCTCAATCCCTTCATCTTAATATGTGTTTTATTGCTACAACCTGGAATGCTGGCCTTCCTTTCTTTCCCTAATTATCCTGTAGATAGTAATATCATTTTCTCCAGTAAGGCCTCCTCTCTCCAATGACATAGGTCTTACTTGTTGCATGCTTCTACACCACTGTTTATCTTTCCTTCACAAAATTTCGTAGTTTGCAACATACTTAGTTGTAGTTATCTGCTTTAGCAACTGTCACCCCTACTGGACTGTGGGTTTAGTGAAGTTGTTGGCTCTGTATTTTTGTTTATCATTTAATCTGCAATCCCTGGCATAGTGTTTACCCTGTACCAGTACAAAGTGGGATTTGATAAATAACTGCTAAAAAAAAAAAGAAAGAATGTATGAATGAGTCAGCCTGGGCTTTATGACTTGAAGGTTTTCCCTTTCTCTACTCTATCATGCATTGCTCTGTTTCGATTATGAGCTGGTTTATGCACATGGCAGGAATGAGAAAATCCATAAATAAATACAGACATACTTTTACCTATGGGGAGCTTAAGCTTCTTCCGGAGAGAAATTCTGCGGGACCGTGAGCGGGCACGCCGGTCGGACGTGGTCCCTGAGTGAGCGGTGGTACATTCTGAAGTGTCCTGCTCAGACTGGCTGCTGGTGTCACTTGCTGCACTCTGGGATTTAAACATCTTGCGCCAGAAATCTTTCCGTCCCAGGTTGCCCCCTTGCATTTGTTCATCACTGTAAGCAAGCAGAGAGTAGGCTTAAACATCTGACAACTTATGCAAAATCCTCTTATATCTCTTTCAACATTACCAATGTTATTTCAGCAAATCACACAGACTTGAGCTTTGATGGGTTGGGTTTTGAGAAGATGTGCAAGGAAGTGGAAGAGAGGAGACCAAAGTTAACTTAGTCCTTCTGGAGAACAGTCAAATTCAGCTGTCAAACTGAGGTGATCTTTTTTTTTTTTCCAGTCTTGATAAAAAGACTAAATATCATTTGCAGGTATTTATTCGCGGATGTGAGTCAGGATTGTAGAAGCACTTAAAGTGGCAGTAAATATTTAACATTTTTTTTTAATCTCCCTAGGATTTATATAGTACTATACCTCACTCCCTGCCCCCATCCCAGTATACTATAGTACTTGGCACTAATAAACTCACAAAATATTTGAATCACTGAATAAATAAATGTGATAACCACCCAGGGAATGTATTGCCATACAGTCAATAATTCACTGAAACATAAATGGGATTTTAAAGAAAAAACTAAGTCCAATTGAGTAAGACAAATAACAACATCTCCAAAGGAACTCTGGACTAGGGCATTCCACAAGAGAAAAAGAACAAAAATGGCTTAGTATGCTGAGTATAGTATGCATTAGGAATTTACAACTTTTTTTTAAAGGCACCTGAAATGAGATCCTGATTTCTACTCACTAAATTGGCAAAGATCAAGGGGCACAAAATCGAAAGTCGTTGTTACTTCATATTGTCAGTAATGAGACAGAATGATTCAATCTTCTGGAATGTGATTTGGTAATATGTTATCCGAAGTCTGTATCTGTACCCTTGTCAGAAATGATTTTCAGGAAGTTATCCCAAGGACATTATGGGACAACATAGAAGATGTAGATACAAGAAGATCAAATGCTTACTGATCTATTTACTGGTCAACACAAAAAAAATGGAAACAATCTAAACGAATAAATCAAGGGACTTCCTTATGATGGCATTCTTTGCAATTATTAAAATAATATTTTAGAAGACTATTGATATGGGAAAAGTTCATGCATATTACAAAATTTAAAGGCATGGATCAAATGGCTTGAACAGGATAACACCAAATTAATAAAAACAAGTACACATGCGAGTTTGTATTTGAGTGTAGTTTGTGTTTGCGTACACTAAAAAATACACCAAAATAATACACCAAAAGTTTACGATGATTATCTCTAATTTATGGTATTGAGATTTTTAAAGATTTTTCTTTATCCTTTTTCTCTATGTTTTCTGCATTTGTCAGCTTAAGCAGTTTATATAGAACTTCAATAATTTGGAAACAAAAGATCTGTGATGGTTAATTTCATGTGTCAACTTGGCTAGATTATGGTGTCAAATTGTTTGGTCATTAAGCACTGGCCTGATTGTTACTGTGAGGGTGTTTCATGGATTTAAATCATTAGTCAGTTGATTGCATTGATGGCTGATTACATCTACAACCAACTGACAAGATTGTCTTCAGCAATGAGAGAAGTCTCATCCAAATATCTGAAGGTCTTAAAGGGAGAATTGATGATTTCAGTAATCAAAAAGCAGAAAGAGGAGTTTCCATCTCTACTTCAGCAAGCTAGCTTCTCCTGGAGAATTCATCATCATTGCTCAGTTCCTAATCTTTGGCCTGCCTATGGAATTTTGACTTGCCAATCCCCATGGTTAAGTGAGCCAGTTCCTATAATAAATCTCATAATATTTTTACACATATATATCTCCTGTTGGTTCTGTTTCTCTGGAATACTTGAGTAATACAAAGCTATAGAAAACACTAACAAGTGATGAAATTTGCTTGTGGGGTTTTACGTAACGATTTATTTACAAATTTTGAGGCTGAACTCACAATCTATCCAAAATGCAACAATACTGTGAAAAGCAGATGTTTTCTGGAGACATTTATACAGGCATCCAAATTTTATCTCTCAGAATCTTGCCAAACTATTAAAATTATTTAAATTCTTGTTATAAACCAGGACATTCTGTTTATCAAATATGTTAACGAATTTAGATCATTCTTCTAGAATGTGATTTATCTGCTATTTTTTATCAAATGATGTCTGAAGTATTTCTCACCTTTGGGGAATGGTTGATACAATAATGAAGGTTGAACTGCATGTTCTGAGCGCAAAACATGCAGGAAGGCTATACCTTATCAATTTTTCTCAATAAAATTCTAAATCAGCTTTGCCTCATGGGTATGTATCAATAACATTGTTATGGTGAGGTTCATGTGTCAACTTGTTCAGGTGATGGTTTCCAATTGTCTGGTCAAGAAAGCACTGGCCTAAGTGCTACTGCATGGACATTTTCTGTCTTATAATTTTGTAATGAATTATCAGCTCATTAATTACAGCCATAGTTGATTACATCTGCAGCTGGTCAAAGGGTCAAGGAGATTAAATCTGCCGTTGGCCAAGGGGAGAGTCTCCTATAATTAGTGATATTTAATCTAACCAGTTTTTAAGGGAGAAGTCAGTCAGTGTGCCAGTTTGAAAGGATATAGGTCCCCTAGAAAAGCCATGTTTTAATCCTAATCCCATTTTGTAATGGCAGCCATTTCTTCTAAACCCTATGCAGTACTACAGGCTGGAAACTTGATTAGGTTATCTCCACAGAGATGTGACTCACCCAGTTGTGGGTATTAAACTTGATTAGATGGAGACAGGGCTCCACCCATTCCAGGTGGGTCTTGATTACTGTAATCTTTTAAAAGAGGAAGCATTTTGGAAAAGGCTTGAAATCTGAGAGAGCCACCAGAATGACAAGAGAACCACAGAATCTACTAGCCAGTGACCTTTGGAGACGAAGAAGAACACCCATGGGGGAGCTTCATGAAGCAAGAGGCCTAGAAAGGCTGCTAGTAGATGTCACCAAGTTCACCATGTGCCTTTCCAGTTGAGAAAGAAATCCTGAACTTCACTGGCCTTTCTTGAGTGAAGGTAACCTCTTGTTGGTGCCTTAATTTGGATATTTTTATAGCCTTGCTTTAATTGGGACATTTTCTCGGCCTTAGAACTGTAAACTAGCAACTTATTAAATTCCCTTTTTAAAAGCCATTCTAGTTCTGGTATATCGCATTCCAGTAGCTAGCAAACTAGAACAGCCAGCCAGCCTGCCTCTCCTGGGGGATTCACTGAAGGCCTTCATCAGAGCTGCCAACCCATGGCCTGCTCTATGGAATTTGGACTTGTGTGTCCCACAGTTGCATGAGATATTTTCATAGAATCTCTTATTTACAGATATCTCCTGTTGGTTCTGTTTCCCTAAAGAACCCTGACTAATACAAACATGTGCCGCATAAAGCCACTTTTAATATTACTCCATTAATGTGTCCTTTCTCTAAACAGGAAAAAGAGGGCAAGAAGGGGAGGAAAGAGAAAGACGCCAGAATGGGAGGATCGACACTCAAAGTAAGCATGTACCTCTCCCCAGTGCTAAAGAGAGGACATTTGGCATGCTCACCTCCTGGGCCCTCTCAAATCAGGAAATTGTTCCATATTTGACATTCCAACCCACCCTTCCAAATGGAAATATTTATACAGAGGTCTAATGAAACGTATTTTCTCTCAAGGAAGAAAAAACAGACATAGTAAATTCTGAGAAATCAGGTGGTGTTTTCAGGACAGTGAACAAAGAAAAGTTTGAAAGCTAGAAAGCTAAACTATTAAGATAGATGGTTATATTTTTAAAATATGATTTACCTATTAGATCACTCTCATTAACCAGATTAACTCAATAGTTTCTGGAGGTATTTTGGAAAAATAGCTCTTCCCTTCTTTTTTTGGACAGACTTTCTGTGTGAAAACCCTTTTAACTGAGTCTAAACTAGTCTCAGCTACAAAAATTTGTCTCTTGCATATCATTTTCTTTCCCTTAGGGCTTATATTGGATTTTTAAGATATTCTTAAAGACTTATAGAAAAAAATTAAATTTCTATTTTGAAAAAGGAAGATACAAAGATATCTAATCTTATAGACTTAATGATAATCTGACAATTCTGTCATCGATTGATTGATTGATTCATTCATTCATGAAACGAGCCTACCATGGACCAAACCTCAGCTAGGCATTGGGACTATAATGGTAAACAAAGCCCCAGATGGCCCCTAGCTCCAAGGATTTGATTTACTTTCCCCTTGATTTTCTCTACTCATTTAGGTGCAGTTTCTAAGATTTTGAATTGCTATAAGAACTGTGTGGAATTTTGTTCATTGTTCATTTTGTTTGCTTATTGTGAATCACCAAGGTCCTGTTTGATGACTGCATACTTCTCTATTTTGATTTTTCCAACTATGGAGAGGTAATACCACAATACCTACAATATTCTCTAGAATTTCTGTAAGTATAATCATTTAATACTGAAAGAGAGTTTTGGAAAGTAAAATGATATGCCTAAAATGATGTACATGTTTAAAATATTTGATCATGCCACTTGTGGTAAATAATTTGCCCTCAAAAATAAGCATAAATACATATGAGTCTTGCAGAGAACTAGGCTGCATATTTAATATCTACACCAACCTTCATTTTCTAGGGGTACTCATTTAAAGATGCTTTTGATGTGGGCATTATGGAATGTGGAGGCAAACTGATATCAGAAGACACTGGAATGGATCTCAGGAGAGGGCCAAGGTAAAATGGAATAGAGTTGATTTTTGAGCTGTACCTACTTTTTAGAAAAGCATGACTGAGTACATTGATACTTAAAAACATATGGTATATACAATAGAAGTATTAATAAGTGATTTTAAGCAAGAAAGTGGGTAACACTCCCACCCTACCTCATATTTTTCAAAATTTATCTCTAAAAGTATGCACAAAAGGCAGAAAGTGGAAGAGAGGTGGAGATGGAAAATGGAGTTGGGGAGGCTCTTCCAGAGGTATGAGGTTGGCTATTTCCAATTTAGGCATAGAGAAAGTGGCAGAGTTGGAAATCAAAAATAAAGGGCAAATGAAATGAAATGAAAAAAACTCAACAGTTCAGGAAACAGCATTTCTTCTAGTGGGAAGTGCTCAACCCACTGTATTGGAAACAGAGCCAATGGTACTTACTGCTCTGGAGTCTGTGAAGGACGCCCAGACATGAAGCTGCGACATTCCTCAGGTGCAGAGGACACCTGGCCTTTATCCACAATGCTTCCTGCCTCTGACCTATGCAAATGGTATATTCCACACATCACAACAGAGCAGGACACCACCTTTCAATAGTCCATATTTCACAAAGCAAAACACTTTGTTATATATAACTTATATGCTTCACAATCAATATGTCATCATGAGCCTATGACTCATTTGACTCACTGCCTAACCATACCACCCACATTGCAAACACAGTCGACAGCTGCAAGCAGAATTTTAACTTTGGGAGTTTCTTTTAATCTCTGTAGGAGACATATTATATATAATATGCATATCATAAATTCATGTTTACTACAAGGCAAAACAACAGGGTACTACTCAGCAATTTATCTTTTACAAGTTTAAACCATCTGGGTGGCATGGTATGCTTTGTTTTCCTTGATACACATGTAAATTATCTATAGAAATGATTAAAATGAGTAAAACCCATTTAACATTTTACATTTTATTAAGAGCTATTAAGTAGAGTTCAAGCACATGAATGTTTGGAAACAACTGCGCTCTGATTCCTACAGAAATGACATTTATTTGACAGTAAACTCATTGCTCTTCTAAAGCTGCAGCTGGACCCTCACCAGCAATGCTACTTAAACAAGGAGTCCTACCATGCCCCCACTGAAATTACACTGTGTAGGGGATTACATGGACAGTTATGATAGAAGATTTTGTTCTACTGACATGAAGCAAAAACCAACATTCAGAGGATCAAGCTTCCGACCTTTTACTGCCTGCTGGCTTAGATTCCTGTTCATTCTCTTCCACCTTTTTTCCAGGTGCTAACTTCTCAGCACTGTCAAGCAAAGCGCTGAGGGCCACTCTCCTGAAGACATTCCCATGAGCCTCTTTGATAAACTGGACCAGCTGTCGAATGTCACAATACAGCCCCTGTTTGGAGGCAAGAAGTTTGAGGAAAGATAGTTGTGTGATTAAATAGTTTTCACAGGAAGAGGGGGGGTAGGTTAATTCTTAAGCTCAAATGAGCCTTGGAATCTTAAAAGAGAGACAACTGATGAAACTGATCGTATGCTGCTTCTACATTATTCCTGTAGAAACATGACCAAGAACACTGCCATCAAACTTAGTATAAAAAAGAATGATTATCATGCTTCAGATTCTAAACAGTGCCTGTATCATTAGAAAGACATAAATTTTACATTTCTAATCATTGGATTCCCAATCTTTAATTTCCTCTCTTAACTGTGACTTCTGACGGAATGTCTGCAAAAGAAAAGGAGTCAGAATTTTTTTTAAACATTTCAGTCCCTGTTCAGCTTCTTCAAATTTTCTCCACTGCCGTGTTGAAATATTATATCCTAAACAATTCTAACAAAGCTTGGTCATTCAAAGGATGACATACTTTGCTGGACAGATTTACCAAATAATATTTATGTTGCAGCCTATCTGAACATGAACAGTATGACAAATTTAAGACTAGACAGGGCTTTATAAAAAAATTAATATATTGGTGAATAAACATTTAAAATAAAGATGCAGGACATTTTTCTGAGATACTACATTTTCACCTAGTATTTCTCCTTTCCCTTCCTTCTTTAAGATTATTTTTCTCAGGAGAATGCAGAAAGCAGAATGCGGAAGCTTAAGAAACACTTACCTTGGTAGCTTTGGTTTGCAAAACCTAAGGCCACTGGGACACACTTATGCTCATGAATTTTAAGAAAAGAGAAGGAGGGGTCTTTGAGGGAAACATGGATGAGTGATCTTCAGGTCATGTGAACAGCAGTGCCTTCACTCTGCTCTTTGGCAGCTCCTCCAGGGAAGGCCAAGTCCCCGAAGAACAAGAATTCAGACTCACCAGAAAGTGCCAAGCCCCAGGCAGGCAGCAGAAAACACTATGTGAAAAAATAGGTATGAACTGAGGATTGAAACCTTGGGAGCCTACCCAGGGTCAAGGTATAACCTGAGATTTAGGGATCTTAGCACCACTCTGGGACTGATTCAACTTCTAGTCATTCGAGTACAATGTAGATTCAAAGTCAAACCTAAGATCATTCAAAGAAAATTAAGAAATACAGTTTTTCTTCTGTACATGAGTTTTAGGCTGAGGCTTGTAAGCACTTATGTATTTATAATTTAACCTGTCAAATTACTTTTTGCCATGACTAAATTGAATCCAGGGACAGCATCTATGTTATACGCAAGCTTCAAAAACCTTATTGGGTTGGCTTTGATAGCTAAGTTCAATATCTTGGTTAGGGGCTTTACTCTGTTCATCTCAAGTGAGGTGAACAGGCTCAATGGTTTAGAATACCTTTGAGCTACTTGATTTAGGTAGATTAGCAGAGAGCGTCCATATGTGCAAATGGGCTGGTTTCTGCTAAGGAGTCATAGTATCTATCAGATTGGAGAAAGAACGAAATACTCCTTTACTCCCCAGAGACACCTGAATTCATTCAGTCATAAAGATTTGGCAGCTTTAATCTACACTTTTGTATTCCAAACCACAATCTCCTTAGTAACAATTAAGCACTAACCTTTCATAGCCTGGTTCTTACTAAAACTACCTGTGGCTTCAGTGGTTTAATTAACATATTATTTTGTAAAGAGTGCCTAAAAGTTTACAGTGCCCAATGAAAGAAAACAAAACCAATTTAAGCAACACATTTGTATTATTATTATTATTTTTAACATGGGCAGGCACCAGGAATCGAATCCAGATCTCCAGCATGGCAGGCAAGAACTGCCTGCTGAGTCACTGTGGCCCGACAACATTTGCATTATTTTAAAAAATAAATATTGTCTCAAAAAAATGCTTGGTACAACATTCATTAATATTTCATAAGCAAATATGCTGGGCTCTAGGATCTTCTTCCCGAAGGGCTCAAAGTACTATGCAACTATTTCACCACCCCACAGAATCTCTGAGACAGGAGAGAAGGATAAAACAATTTGCAGACAGGATGACATGTAATATGGAGGAGAAACAGGTTATTCAGGCTACACTGTGAGTTACTGGTGACATTAGGGAAAATAGATATTTGAACTTAAAAGTACAGAAGTTTAGTCTCCAACGTCTCTTCCTCATGGCCATGACATCAAAGCTTTTCTCAGAGCAGAGACCGAGAACTCCTATGGGAAGAAGGAGTGAGCTTCTCACCAGGTTTTCAGGACTGTGCAGTTCATGTGTGGTTGAAGCGCAGCGTGTGATGAGGGACTTAAACATGGCACTGACGATAATGCCTTCCACATTTTGGGCTGTGGATTTGTTGTCCACCGTGGTGAAGTTATTTCCAAACCCAGCCTTGTCTGGAATGCAAATGTACAAATGAAAAGCAATGTCTCCATTAAGCTACCCATTTTAAAGGAGTAAGGAAGTCATTTGGCAACCAGGACTTAATGAAGGGTTACATGAAATAAACAGAAAATTAAAGATACTCCTTGTTGAGTAATCACTGTGTGGACTTGGAAAGAAATGAATCATATTCTCTTGCAAAGCCTTTACTATGACATACCCAATCTCATTTGTGGGGAGTTTTGATCAACAAATCTCAGCAATGTAAAGGAAATCATCTGTTGACAGTAACATCTTTAGCCAAGAGTATTTTTTTTAATAGGTGATCACTCAAAAAAAAAAAAGAAGAAGAAGAATGATGTACTAAATGGTCTTTGAATGTAGGAAGAGCTCATTTGATTCAACCTCTTTCGGGTGGTGAGAACAGTGGCTTCTCAGTGGAAACTGTTCAATTTAGCAGAAGTGGAATAAGGTAGGGCCAACCAGGTGAGCTGGGCAGAGAGAGGGAAGAAGCAGGGAGGGACCCTGCTGGAAACAAAAAGGGGACTGTGTCTTGCTACAAGCTGCACAGCATTCCTAGTAGCTTCTTGCTCCCCCGCAGAGATTTCTTGGGCAGATGGAAAAGGAAAGCCTGCCAATCTTCCTTGGATCATCTCCTTTTAACTCACACACATTAAGTGCCAGAGAACTGAGATCATCATCCTCTAGAGCATTTTATGCCAGTTTTCACATGTCCATGAGCCTAGGGGACATGCTAGGTACTCTGTGGTCCTATCACAGGATTCCTCATACCTTATGAGCCACCTATGGACTGGAGAAGAAGAGACTGTACAGCTCCAAGATCAGATAGGGAGCCTGGCTGACTCCCTGTGATCCATTCTCCAAGAATCCCAAGAGGAAGAATTATCACTCTAAAGTAATAAATACTTTATACTAACGTCCAATTGACTGTGACAACTGACAGAGGGTTACTACAGATTTTACATTACAAAAGAATATGTTTTTGTCTATGCTTACCATTTTTATCTCAAACAACTTAATAAAGAGAATAAGGTAATTGCTTTGTGTGCTGGTTTGTGTCTAATATTTGCCCCAGAAAGGACCATCTTTTAATTTAGTCTTGTGGGGGCAAACCTATTGTGGGTGAGAACTTTGGGTTAGGCTATTTCAATTGAGATGTGACCCAGCCCATTGAAGAGGTCTTAATCCTTTCCTGGGGTCCCTTGCAAAGATAAAAGACAGTAAAACCCCAGACAGCTTAGAGAGAAATGCCCAGGGAGAAACAAGCAAGGACCACAGGAGCTGAGAGAGAAAGCCACTGGAACCAGAACCCATGAGAAAAGGGACAGCATATGTCACCATGTGCCTTCCCATGTGACAGAGGAACCTCAGGTGCCAGCAGCCTTTCCTTAGAAAAGGTATCTCCTTCTTGATGCTTTAATTTGGACATTTTCATGGTCTTAAAACTGTAAATTTGTAAACTAATAAATCCCTATTGAAAAAGCCAACCTATTTCTGGTACACTGCATTCCAGCAGCTTTAGCAAACTGAAATAGTTGGTAATCAAGAATTTCTCTTACAATGTCTCAACTACAATCATTTAATTCATTGTGTTTTTCAAAATGTATAATGTGCCTAGTTTAAAACCCCAATAACATAAATTATCTCAGGGGCTCTACAGAGAAGCAATATTTTCTTTTAATGTGATACCCCAAAAATACAACCTGGAATACAAACAGGAAAACTGCTTCTAAACCAAATGTACCTATCCTTCATTATAAATTAATCAATCACTGTCATACAGTATGTATTATATAAACAATAAAAGCCTATACTAAGAAGGTATTTCTTCTAAGAATCTAATTAAAGTATTTACTTTTACTCAACCCCAGCTTCTCATTACTGCATATGCATTTAAGAGTTGTTGGAAGGATTCAGTTTATTACAAATGCAACTGGTATCCACTGGTCTCCTGCTGTAACTTAGGTTTCTATAGTGATAGATTTCTTAAAGTCATGAAACCATATAATAGTTTGCAAGCTTATCAACAAATGCATTTGCCTGTTGTTTTAATTCAATATATACATACATGTGTATATCAAAATTGTATTTCTACTATGGTTACTATAGTCATATGCTTTATTTTCTTTCCTGTTTTATTTTGTGAAAGAAAAGGCCAAATTCTGTGAATGGCACATCACAGACCCTCATTTCACATTTGTTGAACTACTGAAAATATTCCCTTAGTCTCTCGATCTCTGTCTCAGCTGTCATACAACAGAAGATTATTTAGAGAGACAGGAGTCCCATGAGTGGCAATGTAAGGATTAGGGCTAAAGGTGAGGATGTCACAGACTTTGCAATATTTCTACTCATTGAGGTAATTTGTCCACAGAAAGCCTCAAAAATATGTCATCAGAGATGATACACAAGCTGTTCTGATTTATATTCTATCACACACACACACACATTCACATAATGCTTCATCTAAATTCTATCCCCACAATTTTAGTGTGCCTCTAAAATGCTACCTGCTCTGCTTCACAGTGATTTCTCCTAGAACTCAGGTGCAGCTTTACTTACTGTCAGTGACTGGCTCCATACAAAATCCTAGTAAAGCATGCAAGAAGTCCACTACATTATTAAGAGAGTCCTTGTTCACATAGTCTCTCATGGTTTGTCGGAACTGCATCTTATCTAGCTTGTATAGCTTAGTGAGGCAGTTCTGGGCCTGCAACGAAGGAAGAAAAGTGAAAAAGTCACAAGTACCAGCTTAAGCTACAGATACCATTAGTGTGAGACAGTCACAAGCCTTCAGGAGGCAAAGACCTCCATTCATCCCAGTTGACTGGATTCAGCCAAGTCTGCTACCCCTCTTGTCTAAGTAATAAGTGGGCACATGGAAACTGAGTAGGAAGAGGTAGTTTATTTTGAGAAGGGCACCTCTTCAGGAACAATCCAAAGCCAAAGTCTAATGTTGGCCCCAGAAGGAGTTCACTATTTTCACCAAGATCAAGATTTTTTTTTTTCTCAATGGGAAAAGCTCAAAGTGTCAAATTTAGGCAAGTATTTAGGATTGGTAATCCATATTTAAAAATCTTCAAAGGTTTTCTGCAATTGGAAGAAGCATGCCACTCCCATGCTCAGCCACTGTGAAACATAAACATAATGATGGGGCAGGAGCACAGGCAGAGAATATCCATGTCTCTTAGGCAGGCGGGAAAGGTCATAGAAACACAAATGAGGCATTAAATAAAGGCAAGTCATTTGAATGTGAAAGCATGGTATTTAAACAGAACGTGGCCTTATGGATTTGAAAAGCAAGTAGATAGTGGCTAGGCCCTGCTACTCAAAGATATATTTCTTATGATTCAGCAAATCACCTTGCTAAGTGACACAGGGGAAAGGGAATAATTCTCACAATAAGAACCTAATAAAGTCACTGTCATTGGCTGCAGAAAGCCACAGAAAGAATATTCAGAAACTACCTGAAAGCATTAGGGGGCCTACCATCCCTCTCCTACTAGCAAGAAAAAATCACATTTGCATGGTGCTTTGCTATTTAAAAGATGTTTCTTGCACTGAAGTGCATCACAATATTTGGGTTTCACACCATCTCTGTTTGTAGACGAGAGTATCCTTATACTCTAGCTGAGGAAACTGAGACTCAAAGAAAATAAGCACCGTGTCCAAGCTGACACAACAGGTATTACAGCAGAGTCAAAATGAGAAGTCAGGGCCCTGGCTCCTAACCCACTACTATTTCTCCTACGAGATAATTATCTCATTAATATTTCAAATAATGATTTTTGGGGGGGAATGTATTTACACTTCTAAAAAAAAGATGAAAGATGACCAATCATAGAAATTAGTTGATATATTGAGAAGACAAGGCCTGCGTAAAAGAGATAAAAGAAAGTCCATTATTATGGAATGAAATAGGGCAATGACAGAAGCACAAATTAGGCTGAGGGATACGAGTTATGGTTTAAGAAAGGAGAAGTTTCTGAATGAGGATCCACCTTAATATAGGATGGAAAACTATAAACCAGGCACATACATGGAACCTGGATTAGAAAGATACCCCCTGAGAACTGGGATCTTATTAGTGGGTCCTTAATTGTGGCCTAGAAGAATATTTAAGTTATATCACCATTTTGACAAACTAAGACCTAAAGAAAATTCTTGGAGATTCTGAGGGGAGGAAAAAGATTATAAAAGGCTGAAACCTGGACTTTGCAATAGGCTTCTTACTACAACCTTGCTATAATTTCTCCATCTGAATCACAAAGTCAGATGGATTGATGCATTTTTTTCATTCTTTTTCACTAGATCCTAGGAAGTAAAAAGAAAATTTTATTTCCAGAGTGGTTACTGGTTGCCAGATTTCAAACAAACTCATTGTTTTCCCTTACTAAACAAATGTTGATTGCTGTAAAATGAAGTTTGCAAAGTACTTAAATAAACTACACCCTGCATGAAAAATAATTATTTATTATTCCAAAAAGAATTTGTGAAGATATTCATTATAGTATTTACAAAGAACTTTAAAACCCTGGTTGAAAAGCCCTGAACAGTTCAAATTATCCTATCTTCTCCATAAAGTACACTAAAAAAGAGAGCATACTTTCAAATCTATTCTTCAGAGGTGATTAAAATGAATGTGACTATGGGAAGTTTAAGTAGGAATCAGAATACTGAATCTTACATATTTTTATTCTGAATGAATCTTTTCTAAAAGATACAAAATTGTTAAAAAATAAATGCCTTTTCTTAGCCTACCTATAAGCATGCCTAAGAGTCACATCTGGAGGACCTCTTTTGTAGCTCAGATGTGGCCTCATTTTCTCTAAGTCCAACTCTGCGAGTAAAATCATTGACCTCCCCACTACATAGAACCTGACATCCAGGGGTGAAAGTCTCCCTGGCAGCATGAGAGATGACTCCCAGGGATGAGCCTGGCCCTGGCACCGTGGGATAAACAATTCCATCCTAACCAAAAGGGGGAACAGAAGTGTAACAAAGTATCAGCGGCTGAAAGAGTTCTAATAGAGTCAAGAGGCTACTCCGGAGGTCACTCTAACACACACTGCAGTTAGACATTGCTACCTATCACAGCTTGCCAAACTCCAACCAAAACCACTCCTGCCAATACTAAACAACACCTGGGGTGTAATATAAGCTTCTCCAAGCACTAGGGTAACTTCCCAGAAATCTACAACCTCCAGATGGGGCCCTGGACCAGATAAATCCTGAAATGCAGAGGGGCCAGCCTTTCCAAAATATCAACTAGTTTCATCTCCCTATCCCATATTATTGACAGCCCCTTACAACATGAAAAAGCTAGAATGGGCATAGCCCAAATACCCCTAAAAAGTGGGAGAAAGATCAAAGGTGATGGCGGAGTTATAAAGAGAATGTAGGGTTTAACAAATGAGTATGATTGCTGAATCATTACATTGATATTTCTTTTAGTATCCAGTATCCTAGAGCATTTAGAAGTAAAAACCTAAAATTGTGGAATTATAACCCATAGTAAACTCTGAAATCTGTTCTACAACTAATTGTTGTGATGTGCTTTGAAATTTATTGTTTTTTTGCATAGATGTTATTTTTCACAAAAATAAAAAAGTCAATTGTGATGATAAAAAACTGTAGTAAAAAATGACAAAAAAGTAAATGCCTTTTAATAATTTGGGACTAGCAGCTGATGATCAGATAAACCTAAAAAGCACTGAGGAATTATATACTAGGCACTTTAATGAATATGATTGCAGTAATATTCTGGTTATTTAAAAAAAAAAAGGTACAGCCAGCCTGATCTGGGAGAGGTTAGAAATAGTCTTAACATCTTAAAAATTAAATATCTTGTGAAAATCTGATCTGGAAATAGTGCCTCTTTGGATTATCTCAAATTAGACACTGCCCTGGAAAATCTCAAATGTACAATTCTTGTACCATGCATTTACTGAGCATGGATGAGAAATATAATCCCTACAGTGAGCACTGAAGTTGCCTACAAGATAATAGAGGGGTTTCCACATAAGCCCACAAAGTTGAGAAGGGAGGCAGAAAACTAGGTGGATAGGAAAGGTTCAGTACTCTCAGGGAGGAAATAGTCTTGGAGAGGACAGCAAAAACAGCATCTCAGATGGCTTCTGATCCAACTAGCCCTAATTTCTTTCAGACTAGAAGACAGGTACTGGTTATCAGAGCCAGTTTTACCTCCGACTAAAGCACAGCACTTCTTATTACATTTTAATATTTCATTTTCATGGAATTGGTCTTATGCATGAGTAGTGATGTGGTTTATTTAGTCTTGAAGGTATTTATTCATACTGTAATAGAATTAAAAACTCAGATTTTAAAAATCACATATGCATATGCAAAAATGGAAGCAATACCAGCTTTCTATTGCCTTCTTAGTTATTAGTTTGATTTTTTTTATTTTTGGCTTCAAAATCTAGATCTTGGTCAAAGTTTTCAAGTTTTAGCATTTAGGAGTTAATTACTAAATACAATCCAGCCTCCCCTCCCGATGAACACATAATAAAGTAATATAATGCAACATAATAAAATATGAAAGAAAGAGAGAGAGAGAAAAAAACATCCAGCATGCTAATACTGTGTGAACATTTCATACAAAATCCAATCCCAAGGAAAAATTGGCTGGCATTAGATTTTGACATGATCATAAAACTCTGCCAAGATATGCCAAAGGGTTTGTTCAATTTGAATCTGTGCCATTTGTTTTTAAGAGAATGTTTTATTATGATTTCAATTCAAATGTATGTATGAGGCAACTGTCCCAGCTTGGACTTGCTATGAAGGTGGGTTATTGCTCAAATCTGAAGGGAAAAGTAATAATCAGTGGGGGCAAATGAAGTGGGCTGGAATAAGACCATGTCCCATTTCAGAATTATGCTCGGCATATCCAAGTGCAGAGTTTCAAGTTTCACACAGTTTCAAAGTGTGAAAGTTTCAAAGGGACACGATCTCAAATATCTAGAAGTCAAGGATCATTTTCAAACAAAGCAGCCAGAATACAAATGGCTACTTTTACAGTTCTGTTGGGTCCCAAGAAGGGCCATTTTCCACATCTAAGTAAAAACAAACTAAGCCTTAAACTTTGACAGAGCATCTGTACCTTGCTAAATATATTCATCTTTGCAAAATCATTTCAAACTATAATTCATACATTCCAATTACACATCCTTTTTTCACCAACTGGAAGTTGGCCAGGCCTAGGCAGGAGGAAGAAGTGTTTTCCCAATTAAATTTTCCTAAGCCTGGGTTTTATATGTCTTGAGAAATCTTATGGGAATCCTCCTCCCCAAGACAGGGTGAATTACTGCTATGAACTACAATAAATTCAGGGAACACTGAACCTCATTGTTAAAGGAATCATTCCTAAATTGGAGGGAGGGAAGAGGGAGAGGAAATGGAATCTACTTTAATTCTCTTACATTCTCCCGGAATACCTGATGTCTCAGACGATCCCCAGAGAGCCCTCGGTGTCCTTCGCCGCAACCATAGGCACAGCCCAAAGACTTCACTATTTTGATGAGCATAGTCAGAGCGAGCCTATGGTTGCTGACAGGTGTACTTTCATCCTAGTCCCATGAAAAAGAAAGAAAGAAGAGTTTGTTTATGTTAACATTGAGGTCCTTTTGCTGTAAGATTCTATCTTATGATTAACCCAAATTTATATGTTTTACAGTGAACACCTGCAATTTGGGAAATACTGAGAAGGACTGCCAAGGTTTCAAAAGCAAACTAATTTTGTGAAAATCTAGTACATGATTTAAAAGAAAAAAATACAATACATCTGAATTCCCTCTGGCGCTAAAAGAGATGCCTGTAGGGTTCTTTATTAGAAGTCTTGCTTCCATATCCTTAACAAATTATCAGAATGACTACCTTGAGAGAGAGATGGTGGATACTGCTGGTGATGAAAGCAAACAGATTTTCCTGGAAGCCATCCTCCTCAACAGACGTCTGGCAATACCACCAGGCAAGGACTACTGCTAACTTTCTGGAAGTGATCAGTCTTGAACTTCGAACTCTCCCGACAATGTCTGACTTTTCTGAGTGATTTTTCTAGTTTTATAATTTGACTGTGTTGTAATGTACACACACAAGTAAAGTGAGGACATACAGAACTTTATAAACATTAATCTTGATTCTCTGTTTGAGGCTAAGAAAGAAGCCCTTCTGAGATGAATTATGTGGTTTGTTATCATCCTCTCTTTTGCCCCATCTAATTCTTGTTGCCAGTAGAGGAAATGATTTCCAGAAAAGGTACTTCCTTGAATTATTTCCAAAGAAGCATAGGGAAGCTGCTGTTAAGGAATGTTTCAGTTTCAGAGCCCAGTGTGGGAAACTCATTGCCTAGAGGAAGCCTCAGCTTTGGTGCATATACCATGGACGAAAGATTCCAGTTCCTAGTTCTTAACTGCATAAGATATTAGATAAATTAACTAATCTATGTTTTAGTTTCCTCACCTGTGGACTGAGGATCATAACATATGCCCTTCCTATGTCACAGGTTTACTGTGGAGAGCAAATTAATTAATGGATGGAAATTACTCCAAAAATTGTACAGGGTCTTTCCATAGCCTTATGATCAGGCTGACAGATAACCGTTGGGTCACATACATAAAAAGAACACTCAAATATGGCTAGGGTATGGAAGAGGTAGGGTGGTATCTAGACATTGTCACTTGCCTGAATGTGGCCTGGTAAACTTGCTCCTCTACCAACGTTATGTACCTGGTCCTCCTTTTCCAAGCTGCAGGCTCATGTAGTGGATATGGTGCCATGTTGCCCAGATTCCCTCTTTAGGCCTGAAACATTCATACTCCCAGCAGCTGGAAGTGTTGGTGACTGACGGCTCTCAGCTGAGTGCCTCTACAGGCACAGTCCTCTGTTAAAGAGAGCTGCTTCACCCAAGGTCATGCTGTCTTCCTGGGGGCAGCCTGCCTCCAGCTGTGGTTGGGTTATAAAGGTTTGGCTTCCTTGTTTCACCTGGAGACTATTTTGAAGAACCATCTCAGCTCTAAAGCTCTCTGAGTGATCCACTAAGGCCTCTTTTGCAACTACCTTGCACTTCAACTTCTCCTTATGCTCCATCCTGTTTCTTTGACAGGTTATAGATATTGGTCCTGAGAGCATACCCAGTAAACCTCCTATGTACATATTTCCACATTTGAATCTGTTTCCTGAGCAGCCTATACCTAAGAAGGTTGCAAATGGAAGACTCAAACTTTCATTTGCAATATATATATTATCAATCAAAAATTACTTTTTTGTTTGGATTCAAATCCTAGTTCCAACATTTGCTAGCTGTATAACTTTGTGCAAGCTACCAAATCACTCTATGCCCTACAAAATGGGAATCATAATAACACCTATTTCATACCGTTGTGAAAATATTTTAAATGAGTTAATACACGTGAAAAGGAACATAATAGCAAAACAAAATTTCAAAACTTTCTATTATTTTTTATTCTATTTTCCATTGAATATTATAATGGATATAGCACCAACCATAATTTCTCTGAGTGTCTAAACTAGATTGATACACAAAGAATGCAAATTTACTAAGATTCTCACCTTTCACCATTTTTGTAAATTTGGTCCTTACAAGTTATGGGAAAATCTTCACATAACTGCTGACTGGATAATTCCTTAGATTTTATGATCCAAGATCAAATATCTTGTGAATTGTACCATCACTTAGATCACTTTCATTTAATGTGAGAACTGAGGATACTTGTGTTGTCGTCAGTGATGTATGCAGTGGGAAGAGGTTGGGAACCTTTATTATTGGATGATTTAATTGAAATTGAACAACAACATATACGTGGTTGAGGGCATAGAAGAAAATCCTGAAGGAAAGTTTCAGAGACCCAAGAATATGGGGGTAGGAGTATTTGGATCAGTGGCCAGGAACGTTGAGAAGACAGGAATAGATAAGGAAGTGAAAAAACACAGATGATAGATGTGCATTAAATGGGTCAAGTGGGATTGAAAAGAGATAAAGAAGAAACTACAAAAGAGGAGGGAGCACTGCAACATTTATTTAGGTGTATAAAGCATGTATCTTGTGAGAAAAAAGGGGAAAATTATAGTTTAGATAATATGTAGGTACTAGAACGCTACCAAGTATAATTTTAGACTTGTAAATATTCATCCTGATGTGCGGATTGTTACCTGCTAGAGATTCAAATCTCTTTGTGATTTCAATGTATGAAGATCATTTTTTCAGTTAAAATCCAGAATTGAAATTAGTTTAAATAACGAGAATTAAAGCTGCATCAATTCTTATTTAAAACCCAAATTAAAGAAGTAAACAAATTCTTGATGCTAGGTGCAGAAATAAATTAGATGCTGCTGGGGCATAGGAAATTAAATTCAGGAATAATCAATAATGGGAGAGCTAAAGCCGCTGGGAGGTGACACTCTGAGACAGGGCAGAACAGAGGCTAGGGAAGTTGTTCCCCTCTCTAAATCAGTGCCAAATAAACCAGCCAACTAACCAAGTGAAGTTCTTTCCTTGCTTTCTTCTTAACTGTGACTGAAATTGGTTGTGCAAAATGTGTTCCCTGGATCAAGAGAAGGAACTTTATCTTGATGAAAAAGTATACTGCTCAATTAGGTCAGACCATGAAAATCTTGAGGAAGAGGCTATACTTGAGGGCAGGCTGGGAATGATAGCACTGTGGTGCATCTGAGATGCTTTCCTGCAGAAATAGCATGATCTGGGAATTATACTAACATTACTTGGTTGGTATTGAATGGTTTTTAGATTTAGAGTGCAGTTTCATCTATTTCTACTAATGACTGCTGAAAATTTAATGAAGAGAATTCAACACTCACCAATTTATTGCTCAAGTAACTAATTACTGTCCTGAGTCAACAAACTGAATTGCTAGGAAGCATGCAGTGAAAAGAAATTGGGAAAGAAGGTATCACGAGGCCATGAAAGGTGGTTCAGTCATACCTTCTCTTGGTTCTTATCATTCTTCTCATAAGGGCCACCTCCACCTCCTCCACCTCCTCCTCCATCACCTCCTCCACCTCCTCCGTCTTCTCCTCCACCATCTCCGGCTCCACTAACTGAAGGACCCCCAAAGCCACAGGTGGTACTTCCAGAGACTCCTTTAAACTGGAAAGTTCCCTCACTTGGTCTTTTTTCCATAGTCTCATTTTCCTTGTTTTCACTCTTCTTTCTATTCTTTTCTACACAGGGCACTACACCAAGTTGAAGTAAACATTCCACAATATTTAGTGCCACATCGCAGATGCGGGAGCTGATGTCATGGTTAAGGACAAGATAAACAGCCTTCAGAACCACCTGAGAAAGACAAAAATAAAGACAGAGTGATTAAATTATCTGAACTATTTCTTCCTAAATAGATTTGGTTATTCTGTTTAATCTATTTCCTTTAAACGGTTCTATGCACTTGGGCATTAATATTCAGCTACGTTTCAGATTTTCCTACATTATACTGGGATGTTGTATATGTACTTAATATAGAGCATAAATCCCTCAAGAATTAAAAACTGTACACATAAATTATCTCATTTAAGACTTCCAAAAATCATAATGAAGTAGACAGTATGGGGACACTAAAGCACAGTGAGATAATGGGAGAGTAATTATTTACCCAAGTGGAAATTATTCAACTCTTTTTTTTTTGTAGTCAGTGATTTAATCTCTGCTTCTCACTTTCCACCACTAATGAATAAAGAATAATCATTGCCTTATGCTCAAAACAGAGTAACATTTTTACATTGATAACTGTTTCATTATTTACACTTTCATTTACAATGCAAAATATTACATGTTTAAATTACATGACTTTAATTGATTTTAATATTTTAAATTATTTTCTGAACCTGGTTCCCTAATGTGATTAAAATTTTGTGAAAGTATAACAATCCTCTCATTTGCTAATAACCATAATCAAGACAGGCACCCATGAGAACGCAAGCTTAAATCCTTTAATAGACTTCTGTTTATTTTTCCCTAATACACAGGAGGTTTGTAATCCCTGTTGTTTATATAACAAAGGAAAATAACTGAGAATTTTTTCTTCTGAATCTAGAGAAAAAGAGATTTAATAGCAAACAGACATATATGACACACATATATGATTGTACGTATGTGTACATATGTGTATTCAGGCTTACTATTTCTTCACATTATAAAAATATTCCAAGATCAGATCAAATCTAATGTAATACTTGAAAAAAGGAAAGATGGATCTATGATATTTAACACATATGTGAAAATTTCCATATGAAGAGCCTTTTCATTTTAAAGTTCAACTTTTCTAAGAGTCTAGTCTATTTGCCCATTTTACTCAATATTGTAAAACTACAATAGAGTCATTATCTTTCAAGCTTTGGTAAGAAAAAATTCTTGTTCTTACAGAAAGATCAAGCATGCCATTCTTGTGGACAAAGTTATTGGTCCCATCAATATGTTCTGTGTCTTCCAGGTAGCTGTAGTTTATGCAGGAGTCTGTCAAGCTTCGAGGTAGGTTCGCACATGCCAGGGGTTCATGCGGCATCTCTGGGATAGGCACCTGGTTGCACAGCTTCCTCATATGCTCACTGAAAAAGTCTGCATAGCCTACGTTGAATGACGCCAATGTGGTATTGAAGGTTGCAACTGTGATAGTGGAGATCTGGGATCGCACTATTAAAATGAAAACAATGCCTTAATTGTCCCCATATTTACCAGTGACATTATTTTAGACAGTCATATTATTACTTATATCATGACTACACCACAATTGCAGCTTTTGTCGATATGTGACTTAGAGTTTCAAAGCTAGACTCAACTTTCATGGAAATGCTAAAGGTGTTAAGGCTTTGTAATAGCTGGTAAATAATGAAGGTTATAGACAAGTGTAAATTCCAAATAGTTTCCTTAGGCTGTGGCTAGAATTTATCTTTCATCTAACATTGATTTGGTTTAGGCCATCGCACCAAGTGGATTTTACACACTGTCAAATAACAGACTATATCAATATAGTTAGTCTAGTTTAGTTGAAGTATTGTTCCACAAGTTTTTGGCTGCTAATATCTTTGTTTTTTTAATCTGGTATATTTAAGCAACAAAGAACAAGAAAGATTTTTTGACTAAGGTGAAGATTAATGGAACATAAATGTGTGGTGGTAACTAACAGATGCCCTTGAATTCCTGAACTGGAGTCCAAGTAAAAGAGGGATTAAATTTATGTTCACGGGTTAATAGACAGAACAAGAATTAGTCTTGGATTCCAACCAGAAATATAAGTATGCTCCACAAAAGGCAGAAAGGATACTTATTTGAAATTGAAGCTGAATGAAAAAGGAATCAGTGACCAGAAAAAGAACAGCAAACTAAATTCAAAGTGAGCAGAAGTTAGTAAATAACAAATATTACAGCAAAGATAAATGAAAAATAGAAAACAAAAAACAAAACAGAAAATAAAAAAATAAAAATTGGTTCTTTGAAAAGATCAATAAAATTGGCAAACTTTTGCTAGAATGAAAAAGAAAAAAGTAGAGGATATAAATAACTAAAATCAGAAATAAAAGGGGAACATTACTACTGACTGTTGAAATGGAAAGGACTATAAGAGGATACTATGACCAACTGAACACCAATAAATAGATAACCTAGATGAAATGGACAAATTCTTAGAAACATACAAACTACCTACATTAACTCAAGAAGCAATAGAAGATCTCAACAAAAAAACTACTAGTAAAGAGATTGCATCAGTTATAAAAACCTCCCAACAAAGAAAAGCCCAAGACCAAATGGCTTCACATGGGCATTCTATCAAACATTCCAAGAAGACTTAACTCCAGTTCTGCTCAAACACTTCCAAAACATTGACGAGGAGGGAAAACTCCCTAATTTATTCTACAAAACCAACATCACCCTCATACCAAAGCCCGATAAAGATATCACAAGAAAACAACAGATCAATATCTCTTATGAATATAAAGATCCTTAACAAAATTCTTGTAACCCACTCCAACAGCATATAAAAA
>PVIY010023960.1:0-38684 GCA_004026745.1 Myrmecophaga tridactyla | reverse complement strand
GCAGTTGCAGCCTGAAAAGTCCTGCCGCTGTATCCAAAGGCAGTCAAGCCTTTGTAGATACACAGCCACAAAAACCTCTGTTTCCTTCTTTTTTTTTTTCCCCCGTTTTCTGTCAGTCCTGCCCCCTTGGCGCCGGGGCAAAAATGAGCAACCTCCGCTTTGATCAGGTTCACCTAAGCTGGGGGCCTATTTTTAGTAGTCAGAATTTGTTAATTAATGCCACAATTGCATTTGGTTGGGTTCAGCCCCTGCTGCTGGTAAAGTCTCTTTCCTTTCCCCTCTGGGAAGCAGCCTGTGGGGGAGGTGTGCTGGCCGACGCAGCTTGGGGAACTCACATTTTTGGGGGTCTTGCAGCCGGTCCAGCTGGCCCAGACAGGGGTACGCTGTGTGTCTGGTCACTGACGTGGCCCCAGGAGCTGTTCTGTACTGTTTCTGGTTATTTAGTAGTTGTTCTGGAGGACGAACTAAAACGCGCACGTTGTTAAGCCACCATCTTGACCCGGAAGGGGCCATTCATCTTTATATCTCTTGTGTTCAAGACAGCACCCTGCCCATTGTAGACTCCCCAAATGTTGGTTGCATGAATGAATGAGTGTCACGTTTATTTCAGCTTCGGTTTAGAAGCACTGCCTTCTCCTCCTCTCCTGAGGAGTGGATGGTGGAGGAGGAAGAAATGGAAAGAGGCCTTCATGGTGTTTATTTTGGTGCAGCCAAGTACGTTTTAATATTCAGAATGAATGTTTAGAAACCTGGATTTTTGACTGCTTTCTTCTTTATGCTCTAATGTATGTTCCTATGTACCTGGTTTTCCATTCAATTAGGAGTCAAGCATTGGAGGAGTCTCAGGTATTCCAGTGACGCTGAGGGTGGAGACTTTGTCAGACATCCTCCCAAAGCTTTACGATTCCCCTTACTGTCGTTACTAAATCTTTCTTAGGGCTGTGCTGTTCAGTGTAGAAGCCACCTGCCATATCTGTGGCTAGTGAGGACTTCACATTTGACTTGTCTGAATTGAGAGGTGCTAGAAGTATAAAATACACACCAGATTTTGAAGGCATAGCTTGAAAAAAAAGATGTAAAATACCTCTTCAGTAGTTTTTAAATTGCTTAGATATTGAAATGATAATATTCTGGATATATTGGGTTAAATACTTTTTTTTAATGTGGAACCAAAAAAATTACCTAGGTGGCTTACTTTATATTTCAAATGGACGGCACTGTTTTGGATTTTGGTAACAATTTATCATCTCTGGCATAGGCAGATTCAGGAAAGTAGCCAATTCTAGGGACTTTCTGATCATGCCCAGGCTTTTTTTCCTATGAGTCCTTATTTTCAGAGTGTCCACATTGTATCCAAGAGACTGGAAGCTGCCAGTTATCTAATGTTTAGTGTGAAGAGAGTCTGGCCTTTTGGGAAGAATTCTTCAAATGTTGGCTGCTGTTGGGTTTCAGGTAGAATGTAGATATAGTGTTTGTTCTTGTTTGTTTCTGCTGTTGTCTAAGTGCTGATAATTCAAAACAAGATACTATTCGTGATTTGTCCAGGGTTTTTTTTTTTTTCTTTTTACCAGAAATGCTCATTTTCTTCTAGCCTTCCAAATATCAAAACTAAACTCTCCTGAAATTTGAGTTCAGAGACTCGTAGAAGATTATATTCTCAGGTATTCCTTATTTTGCCTGTTTTCTGCAGTTTATTATAAAATTCAATGTAAAAAAATTATTTGATTAGGTACTTATATGTAAAGCATTAGATTTATTTTCAAACCAGTGTCACAGGATAGAAATAAATATTTGTATTTAATTCTTCTGTGTAGGTAACTAAAAGGGATTCAGTAAACTTTCCCCAGTTTGGCTAATGAGGCATACATTAAATCTCTGCTACTTCACAGGACTTGGAAATGCTCGTGAGGAACTCTCTGAGTCTTGGCTGTGCTCTGTGAGAAAACTAGAACACTGAATTTTTTATGCTGACTGGCTCACTTAAAATGATCACTGTAGTTTAATTTTTAATTTTTTTCCTTCCTTTTCCTATTCTTGATATTGCTAAATTCTTCCCGAATTTCTAACACATATGTATATCCTAGTTAACATTGCTAGCCTTTTGTAGAAAATTATACTTGTTTCTCTTTAAAACTATTAGATCATCCAAAATTTAGATCAGATATTGAATTAATTAAGCATAGTAATTAAGACCACATTTTAATTGGAGGTGGCATACCCTTTGGAAAGGATAAAAAATGGGGTGATAGGCACAAATATCCATTCAGTTATTCCCCTGCATTTTTCAAAAGTTAGGAACAAAAACATGTGTACACATATAGGTAATTCATATATGAAGGCAATATACCTGGTAGAGGTTATTTTTGTTAGTTTTTAAAACCTTTATTATGGAAAATTTTGAGCATATACAAAAGTAGAGAGAAATTTTCACCCAACATTAACAGTTATCAACACATGTCACACTTGTGTCACCTATTTCCTTCACGTGTTATCCCTCCCCCCTTGGGTTATTTTGAAGCAAATCCCAGATATCATATAATTTCACCCATAAATGTTTTTGTATTTATCTTCAGGAGATAAGGGCTGTTTTTCTTAAGTGCATAACTATAATTCTTGGTACAGCTCTTCTCTCATACATTCCTTTCCTCTTTTCCTTCCTCCTGCTCTTAAATTCTGAGCAGTCAAGTTCTTTTAAAGTCGTATTCTTTTCCTTGTTTTATCTGTGGGGAGAAGAAGTCATATGAGTTAAAAAAAAAAAAAAGAGAGAGAGAAGAAAAAAATGTTTTGCTTGTGAATGTAAAAGAAAATACAATGTTTGAGGGGCAAATCATATCTCCCTCTTTATTGTTGCTGAAGAAATGATACATCTAGAACCATTTCTGTTCTCTCCCACTGCTGCCACCTTAGACTAAGCCATTCTTATTTCTTGCGTGGATTATTGAAAAAGCTTCCCAGTTCACGTGGGAGATGACTCCCAGGGATGAATCCAGACCTGACACTATGGGATCAACAATTACATCCTGACCAATAGGGGGAAAAGAAGTGTAATTAATAAAGTATCAGTGGCAGAGAGGGTTCAAATAGAGTCAAGAGGCTACTCTGGAGGTTGCTCTTACACAAACTTCAGGTAGACCTTGCTACCTATCAGAACCTGCCAGCCCCCCAACCAGGACCATTCCAGCCAATCCTAAAGAATACCTAGGGCAATATATAAAATTCCACAAGGGTTCTAGGTGCTAGAGTAACTTCCCAGAAACCTACAACCTCCAGATGGATCCCTGGTCCAAATAAGTCCTGAAACCTAGCCCAGCCTGTCCAGAGCATCAGATAGTTCCATCTCCCTACCCCATATTAATGACAGACCCTTCTAATATTAAAAATTTTAAATTGCCATATACCAAACACCCTTTAAGAGAAGTATGGAAAGATCAAAGGTAATGGTGGAATTATACATAGAAAGGTAGGACTTAACAAATGAATATGAATGCTGAATCTTTAAATTGATATCTCTTTTAGTCTCCAGTATTTTAGAGCAGCTAGAAGTAAAAACCTAAAATTGTGAAATTGTAACCCATGTCAAAGTCTGAAGTATGTTCTACAACTAATTGTGGTGCCATTCTTGGAAATTTATAGCTTTTTTGTATACATGTTATTTTTCACAAAAAAAGAAGGAAAAAAGTCGATTGTGATGATAAAAACGTAATTAAGCCCTCTAGCTTCCTATATTCTGGAGCAGCTAGAAGGAAAAATATGAGAGGATCATATGTTAGCCCATGACAAACTTTGGGATCTGTCCTGTAACCACTTGTTGAAGAGGGCTTTGGAAATTATTGCTTTTTTATTTCTTTATTTTGTATAAATGTTATACTATACAATAAAAAAAAGTTAAAAAGAAAAAAGAAAAAAAAAGAGGCAATTGAGAGGAGAACAGGCTGGACATACACATTTGAGCTTCATAAGGCTGTAGACAGATATTGAAAGCTGTGAAATTGGCTGGTTACCCCAAAAAGAACAATTCTGTTTTTCTTTCCCTAGGAATGTGTTAATTTCTTCTTCATTTTGAAGGATAGTTTTGCTGGATATGGAATTGTTTGTGGATAGTCTTTTTCTTTCAGCACTTTGAATATATCATCCCATTGCCTTCTGGCCTGTATGACTTCTAATGAGAAATTGTCACCAGCATGAAGACTGACCGCAAAGGTTGCTCATGAAAACTTCTATCTAAAAAAAAAAGGGCTTCCCAGTTCATCTTACTGTTTCTGCCTTTCTCTCCCTACAGTTTGTTTTCAACACAACAGCCAGAATGATCTTATTAAAACACAAGTAGATCGTGTCCTCTAATCAGAATTTCCAAGGCCTTGCATTCTTGTGCGTCTTCTTGAGCTCTTGCTCTCTTGTCCCTCCTATCCACTTCTGTTCTCCCACCAGGCTCCACTCACTCTGCTTTTACCAGTTCATCACTTGGCCTCCTTGCAGTCCACCAGAAGTGGCAAGCCTGCTTCAGTCTCAGGGTCTCTGCTCTGGCTGTGACCTTTACCTGGAATGTTCTCCCCCCAGATAGTTGTCAGACCCTCCCTCCCTACACATCTTAATTCAGAGGCTACTGATGAGTCCTTTTCTGGCCATTCTGAATAAACTGTAATCCTCCCAGTTCTTCTCTTTCTCCCTTCCGAGCTCTTATTTTCTTTGTACTTATCACTAATATACGCTGATTTTCTTATTTGTTGTATTTCTCATGAGGGCAGGGATTCTTGTCTGTTTTGTTTTGTTTTGTTTTTTCTCTCTAACAAAAGCTGTTTCTCAAGCCTGAAGTTGCTTTTTAGTACAGCCCTTCCTTTTTCACTTGCTCATTTTGTTCACTCAAGCATCTTCTGAGCACCTGTGTGTGCTAGCATGCTATTGCCTCACTCTGGAACTACCACAGTGCCCTGGCTGGCCCTCAAGGAGACTCTGCCTCCTCACCTCCCATTCATCCTTTTATTTTTTTAATTAAAAGATAGGAAGGTCAGGAGGTGCACGTGTAGTCAGTGGTAGAATTCTCGCCTGCCATGCGGGAGACCCAGGTTTGATTCCCGGTCTATGCACTTCCCCAAGAAACAAACAAGCAAAGAAACAAACCAACAAACAAAAATTCAACAAATGGTGCTTCAGTAATGGGATACTCACATGGAAAAAGAATGAAATGTAACCTTGTAATATAGCATACCAAAAAAAATAGGAAGGTCAGGGTTTCTTTCTTTATATTCCTCACCCAGAATGAATAAATGTTTACATTTTGCTGTAGGTCTTTGTTCCCCTTCTCATTCAGCCCAAAAGCAACCATTCCATAAGTTTGTTGTGTAGAGCTGATCCATGTTTTTATAATTACTAAATAAATGTGTATCCACAGCTAATATTTAGAGATGCTTTGTATGAATTTTTAAAACTTTATATAGATGGTATCATACTGTACTTATTGTTCTGCAGTCCTTTATTCTGCTTTGTTTTCTAATGATGTTTATACTCTATCTCCTTGTATTAAATGGAATACTACAATTTATGTATCTTCTTTCTTAATGAACATTTGAGTTGTTACCAATTTTTTTATACTGCAATAAAATGTTGCAGTGGCCATTATCGTTACTGTTTCTTCGAAGTGTAATATACGTAGAAGTTGAATTGCTGGGTCTTGGTGTGTGCACATTATCAGTATAACTAGATGTTGCCGTTTCTTTTCCAAAACATGAGTATTCCTCTCTTTCTACATCTTGGTCAACACTTGGTACTCTCTGTCAGACTTGAAAAATTTCACCAGTTTGGTGGGTGTGAAATAGTAGCTCATTTTGTTCTAATTTGAATTTTCCTAATTGATAATAAGATTTAGATGTCTCTCCTTCATCCTCTGAATTGATTGCTTGTGTTTCTATTTGGTGTTAATTCCTTCTGTGGTCTGGATGCTAATTCTTTGTTGTATGTGTTGTGGTACTTCTTCCAATATGTCCCTTGTGTTTAACCTTGTTTAAGGTGTCTTTTTTCATGTAGAAATTTTAAATTTAGTTGAAGTCAAATTATTTGTGCTTTTTATAACTTGTTTAGGAATTTCTTTCCTATACTAGGGTCATAAAGATAATTTTCCAGTGATTTTTTCAAATTGTTTAAAAATTTAGTTTTTTACCATTTAGGATTTTAATATATTTAAAATTGATTTTTGCATATGGAATAAAGTAGACCATCTATTTTCTCCCACATGGAAAGTTATTTGTCCCAATGCTGTTTATTGAAAATAACCTTTTCTACACTCATCTGTGTTCTATGTCATATATAACCATTCTCTTTCATAGATCTTGGTCTCTTTGTAGATTGCATTTAATTCTGTTTAATTCATCTGTTTGTGTAACAATAATACACTGTCTTAATTATAGTATTTTATAATGATTCTTGATGTCTGGCAGGGCAAAATCTACCTCCTTTTACTTTTTTTTCCTTCACAACTGTGTTGGACCTTTTCTCCCTCATATCCTATTTATGATCAATCAGTTTGTCTAATTCCATAGAAACCCTTTCTAGAATTTTGTCTGGGATTGTATTGAATTTGCTAAATTTCTTCTGTTCATATTTTTTCCTTTGATGATGTGGAACTCATGGATTGTACTTTTATTTTTTATTCATGTACTTATAAACTTTAAGCATTCATTAATTTTTTCTAGTTATGCCCATTGTCATTGAGCATTTCTGTAAATATACAAATAATATAGGGATTTAGAAGATTTTTAACTCCAGTATTGTCTCTTTCACCTTCCGTATTATTGTTACATAATCTATCGTTGCATAATTTAGGTCTAAATTTTTTTCTTTTAATAGCTTTATTGAGATAAAATTCACATACCGTACAATTTACCCATTTAAAGTGTAACTGGTTTTTTTTTCTATATTCATACCGTTGTACAACCATCATCGTACTCTTAATTTTAGAATATTTTTGCACCCCCTAAAATAAATTCTGTATCTATCAGCTGTCAGATAGGTACAGATTCCCAGATCCAAATCGCCCAGATTCCCAGCCCCATTCCCACAGTCTGCTTTTTCTTTCTATAGATTTACCTATTGTGTACATTTCATATAAGTGGCCTCATACATTATGTGGTATTTTGTGTTTGTCTTCTTTCAATTAGCATAATATTTACAGGGTTATAACGTGTGCAATTGGCCATTTTGTGGCTGAAGCACATTTGGTTTATCCAATGTTGATGGACATTTGGGTTGTTTCCACTTTTTGACTGTTAGGCATAATGCTATACAAACATTGATATATAAGTTTTTGTGTGGTCATATGTTTTCATTTCTCTTGGGTATATACCTGAAGAGTAGAATTGCTAGGTCATATAGTAACTATGTTTAAATTTGTGAGGAATTGCCAAACTGCCTTCCAAAATGAGTACAAGAAAGTATTACTATTAACTATAGTCCATAGTTTACACTAGGTACATTTTTTCCCATATACCCCTCTATTATTAACTCCATATAATAGTGTCATATGTCTACTGTAGTTCAAGAAAAATCTTTTTTATATTTGTACAGTTAATCACAGTCGTTGTCTATCACAAGATTCACTGTGTTGTATATTCCCATCTTTTAACCTCCAACTTTCCTTCTGTTGTCATACATGACACTAAACTTCCCCTTTTCACTACACTCACACACCATTCAGCACTGTTAATTGTTCTCACAATGATGTGCTACCGTCACTTCTATTTCCAAATGTTTACGTTCACTCTAGTTAAACACTCCACACATACTAAGCAACCGCTCCCCATTCTCCAGCCTTGTTTTATATCCTGGTAACCTGTATTTTATATCTTGTGTCTGTGAGTTTACATATTATAATTAGTTCATATCACTGAGATCATAAGATATTTGTCCTTTTGTGTCTGACTTATTTCACTTAACATAATATCCCCAGGCTTCATCCATGTTGTTATGTGCTTCAAGACTTCATTCCTTCTTACTGTTGAAAAATATTCCATTGTATGTATATACCATATTTTGTTTATCTATTCATTTGTTGATGGACTCTTGGGTTGTTCCCATCTTTGGCAATTTTTAATAATGCCACTATGAACTTTGGTTTGCAGATGTCTCTTGTGTCCCTACTTTCAGATCTTCTGGGCATATCTCACATAGCGGAATTGCCAGGTCATAAGGCATCTCTATACTTAGCTTCCTGAGAAACCACCAAACTGCCCTCCACAGCAGTTATACCATTTTACATTCTCACCAGCAATGAATAAGTGTTCCAGTTTCTCCACATCCTCTCCAACACTTGTAGTTGCCTGTTTGTTGACTAGCAGCCATTCTTATAGGTGTGAAATGATATCTCATTGTGATTTTGATTTGCATTCCCCTAATAGCTAGTGAAGCTGAGCATCTTTTCATGTGCCTCCTAGCCATCTGCATTTCCTCTTAGGAAAGATGTCTGTTGATATCCTTTGCCCATTCTTTAATTGGGTTGCATGTCTTTTTGCTATTGAATTGTTGAATTACTTTATATACTTATCCCTTACATCAAACCCTTATCAGAGATGTGGTTTCCAAATATTTTCTCCCATTGAGTCAGCTGCCTTTTCAACTTTTGACAAAGTCCTCTGAAGCACAAAAGTATTTGATTTTGAGGAGTGCCCATTTATTTCTTTTTTATTTCTTTGCTTCTGCTTTGGGTATAAGCTAAGAAACTACTGCCTATCACTAGGTCATGAAGATGTTTCCCTCCATTTTCTTCTAGGAGTAGGTTCTTATATTTAGGTCTTTGATCCATTTTCAGTTAATTTTTGTATAGGGTGTGAAATAGGGATCCTCTTTCATTCTTTTGGTTTTGGATATCTAGATCTCTCGACACCATTTATTGAACAGATTGTTCTGTCCCAGTTGAGTAGGCTTGAGAAACTTGTCAAAAATCTATTGACCATAGATCTGAGGATCTATTTTTGAGCTCTTAATTTGATTCCATTGATCAATATGTCTTTATACCGGTTCCCTGCTGTTTTGACCATTGTGGCTTTATAATATGCTTTAAAGTCAGAAGTATGATACCTCCCACATCATTCATCTTTTTCAAGATGTTTTTGGCTATTCGTTGCCCCTTACCTTTCAAATAAAATTGATAATTAGATCTCCATTTCTGCAAAGTACTGTGTTGGATTTTGATTGGTATAGCGTTAAATTTGTAGATCAATTTGGGTAGAACTGACATCTTAATATTTAGCCTTCCACTCCAAGAACTTGGAATGTCTTTCCATTTTTTCAGGTCTTTGATTTCTTTTAGCAATGTTTCGGAGTTTTTTGTGTGTGAATCCTTTACATCCTTTTGCTAGGTTTATTCCTAGATATTTGATTCTTTTAGTTGCTATTATATCCTTGGATAGCTCATTACTAGTGTATAGAAACACCATTTTTTTTTTTTTTGTATACTGTGTGGTGGGGGTCACATTTCATACTTTTCCCATGCCACTGTCCTCTTATGGCCGCACCATTTGTTGACTTTTTGGGGGGAGGGGTGAAGAGTGCTTGGGTCAGGAATTGAACTCAGGTCTCCCGCATGGCAGGTGAGAATTCTGTCAACGAACTGCCCTGGCACCCCTAACATCACTGATTTTTGTGTGTAGATTTTGTATTCCGCCACTTTGCTGAACTCACTTACTAGATAAAGTAGCCATGCTGTCAATTTTTTATGGATTTCCTAAATATAGGATTATGTCATCTGCAAATACCTACAGATTTACTTCTTTTCCAATTTGGATGCCTTTTATTTCTTTTTCTTGCCTAATGCTCTAGCAGGAACTAACATAATGTTAAATAGCAGTGCTAACATTTGATATCCTTGTCTTGTTTCCTCATCCTAGAAGGAAAGCTTTCAGTCTCAAGATCAAGTATGATGTTAGCTGTGGGTTTTTTATATTAAGTGCCCTTTATCATATTGACAAAGTTTTCTTCAGTTCCTACCATTTGAGGTGTTTTTATCATAAAAGGATGCTGAATTTTGTTACATATGTATTCCACATCAATTGAGATGATCATATGGTTTTTCCTTTTTTTAAAATTTTTTTTTATTAATTTTAAATTTAAAAATGTATGACAACAAAGAAACACATTCTTAACATATAATCATTCCATTCTACATATATAATCAGTAATTCACAATGTCATCACATAGTTGCATATTCATCATCATGATCATTTCTTAGAATATTTGCATCAATTCAGAAAAAGAAATAAAAAGACAACAGAAAAAGAAATAAAATGAAAGCAGAAAAAAAATTTCAAATACCATACCCCTTACCCCTCCCTTTCATTGATCACTAGCATTTCAAACTAAATTTATTTTAACATTTGTTCCCCCTATTATTTATTTTTATTCTGTATATTCTACTCATCTGTTGACAAGGTAGATAAAAGGAGCATCAGACACAAGGTTTTCATAATCACATAGTCACATTGTGAATGCTATATCATTATACAATCATCCAGAAACATGGCTACTGGAACACACCTCTACAGTTTCATGCAGTTCCCTCCAGCCTCTCCATTACATCTTGACTAACAAGGTGATATCTATTTAATGCTTAAGAATAACCTCCAGGACAGCCTCTTGACTCTGTTTGGGATCTCTCAGCCATTGACACTTTCTCTCATTTCTCTGTTCCCCCTTTTGGTCGAGAAGGGTTTCTCAATCCCTTTCTGAGTCTCAGCTCATTCTGGGGTTTTTCTCAATCCCTTGATGCTGAGTCTCAGCTCATTCTAGGATTTCTGTCCCAGGTTTCCAGGAAGGTCCACATTCCTGGGAGTTATGACCCACGTAGACAGGGGGAGGGGGATGAGTTTGCTTGTTGTGTTGGCTGGAGAGAGAGGCCACATCTGAGCAACAAAAGAGGCTCTCTTGGAGGTGACTCTTAGGACTAATTTTAAGTAGGCCTGACCTATCCTTTGCAGGGTTAAGTTTCATATGAACAAACCCCAAGACTGGGGGCTCAGCCTATAGCTTTGGTTGTCCAAACTGCTTGTGAAAATATCAAGAATTCAACTCAGGGAAGTTGAATTTCTCCCCGTTCTCACCTTTCCCCAAAGGGGACTTTGCAAATACTTTTCCACTCACTGATCAAATCACTCTTGGATTCATCAGGCATCACTCTGGACAAACTAACAAAATCTCATGTCCTACCCAAGGTTCCATGTACTTATGCTGTTCATCCAAGCTATCTACATAAGTTCTAATAGGAAATGCACTAGTCAAAATATAAATTTTGTACCAAATAAACATTTTTTGCTTTAGTCTCACACATAAGTTGAAATTTTAAAATATTAATTACCATCTATTTTTCAGCACCCTGCAGTAATGACATTCCTTTGTTCTTCCTCATGCAAAAATATTTTAAAAATTTGTACATTTAGTCACTATCATTATACACTCTAGGCATTCCTAGATTATACCATCTCAATCTTTATTGTCTATCTTTGTGATTTCATTTTATGCCCCCAGCCCTCCTCCCTCTATCATTCTTACATTCAGCTTCATTCAGTGTTTTAACGTAATTGTGTTACAGTTAGGTAGTATTGTGCTGTCCATTTCTGAGTTTTTATATTCAGTCCTGTTGCACAATCTGTATCCCTTTGGCTCCAATTACCCTATATCTTACCCTATTTCTATCTCCTGATGGTCTCTGTTACCAATGAAATAGTCCAATTTATTCACTAATGTCAGTTGATATCAGTGAGACCATACAGTATTTGTCCTTTTGTTTCTGGCTGATCTCACTCAGCATAATGTCCTTAAGGTCCATCCATGTTGTTACATACTTCATAACTTTATTCTGTCTTACAGCTGCATAATATTCCATTATATGTAGATACCACAGTTTGTTAGCCACTCGTCTGTTGATGGACATTTTGGCTGTTTCCATCTCTTTGCAATTGTAAATAATGCTGCTATAAACATTGGTGTGAAAATGTCCGTTTGTGTCTTTGCCCTCATGTCCTTTGAGTAGATACCTAGCAATGGTATTGCCGGGTCATATGGCAATTCTGTATTTAGCTTTTTGAGGAACCATCAAACTGCCTTCCACAGCAATTGTACCATTTGACATTCCCGCCAACAATGGTAAAGTGTGCCTCTTTCTCCACATCCTCCCAGCACTTGTAATTTTCTGTTTTATTGATAATGGCCATTCTGGTGGGTGTGAGATAATATCTCATTGTGGTTTTGATTTACATTTTTCTAATAGCCAGGGAAGTTGAGCATCTCTTCATGTGCCTTTTGGACATTTGTAGTTCCTCTTCTGAGAAGTGTCTCTTCATGTCTTTTGCCCATTTTGTAATTGGATTGGCTGTGTTTTTCCTGTTGAGTTGAACAACCTCTTTATAAATTCTGGATACTAGACCTTTACCTGATATGTCGTTTCCAAATATTGTCTCCCATTTTGTAGGCTGTCTTTTTACTTTCTTGATGAAGTTCTTTGATGTGCAAAAGTGTTTAATTTTGAGGAGTTCCCTTTATGTATTTCTTTCTTCGCTGCTCTTGCTTTGTGTGTAAGGTCTATAAAACCACCTCCAAGTATAAAATTTATAAGATATTTCCCTACATTTTCTCTTAACAGTTTTATGGTCTTAGATCTAATGTTTAGGTCTTTGATCCATTTTGAGTTAACTTTTGTATAGGGTGTGAGATATGGGTCCTCTTCTTTTGCATATGGATATCCAGTTCTCTAGGCACCATATATTGAAGAGACTGTTCCATCCAGGTGAATTGGCTTGACTGCCTTATCAAATATCAGTTGTCCATAGATGAGAGAGTCTATATCTGAACACTCTATTTGATTCCATTGGTCAATATATCTATCTTTATACCAGTACCATGCTGTTTTGACCACTGTAGCTTCATAATATGTGTTAAAGTCAGGTAGCGTGAGATCTCCAACATCATTTTTTTGATCTCAGGATACTTTCAGCTATTCGGGGCACCCTGCCTTTCTAGATAAATTTTGTTGTTAGTTTTTCTGTTTCTGAAAAGTAAGTTGTTGGGATTTTAATTGGTATTGCATTGAATCTGCAAATCAATTTAGGTAGAATTGACATCTTAACTATATTTAGTCTTCCAATCCATGAACACGATATGCCCTTCCATCTATGTAGGTCTTCTGTGATTTCTTTTAACAATTTCTTGTAGTTTTCTTTGTATAGGTCTTTTGTCTCTTTAGTTAAATTTATTCCTAACTATTTTATTCTTTTGGTTGCAATTGTAAATGGAATTCGTTTCTTGATTTCCCTCTCAGATTGTTCATTACTAGTGTATAGAAACACTACAGGTTTTTGATTGTTGATCTTGTAACCTGCCACTTTGCTGTACTCATTTATTAACTATAGTAGTTTTCCTGTGGATTTTTGGGGGTTTTCAACATATGGTATCATATCATCTGCAAACAGTGAGAGTTTTAATTCTTCCTTTCCGATTTTGATGCCTTGTATTTCTTTTTCTTGTCTAATTGCTCTGGCTAGAACTTCTAATACAGTGTTTAGTAAAAGTGGTGATAGTGGACATCCTTGTCTTGTTCCTGGTCTTAGGGGGAAAGTTTTCAGTTTTTCCCCATTGAGGATGATACTAGCTGTGGGTTTTTTTATATATTCCCTTTATCATTTTAAGGAAGTTCCCTTCTATTCCTATCCTTTGAATTGTTTTCAACAGGAAAGGATGTTGAACTTTGTCAAATGGCTTTTCTGCATCGGTCGAGATGATCTTGTGATTTTTTTGCTTTGATTTGTTGATATTTTGTATTACATTAATTGATTTTTTTATGTTGAACCATCCTTGCATACCTGGGATGAATCCTACTTGGTCTTGATGTATAATTCTTTTAATGTGTTGCTGGATTCGATTTGCTAGAATTTTGTTGAGGATTTTTGCATCTATATTCATTAGAGAGATTGGTCTGTAGTTTTCTTTTTTGGTAATATCTTTGTATGGCTTTGATATGAGGGTGATGTTGGCTTCATAGAATGATTTAGGTAGCTTTCCCTCCTCTTCAATATTTTTGACGAGTTTGAGCAGGATTGGTACTAATTCTTTCTTGAATGTTTGGTAGAATTCACATGTGATGCCATCTGGTCCTGGACTTTTCTTTTTGGGGCACTTCTTAATGACTGATTTAAGTTCTTTACTTGTGATTGGTTTGTTGAGGTCGTGTATTTCTTCTTGAGTCAAAGTTGGTTGTTCATCCCTTTCTAGGAAGTTGTCCATTTCATCTACATTGTTGTATTTATTAGCATAAAGTTGTTCATGGTGTCCTGTCATTACTTCCTTTATTTCTGTGGGGCCAGTGGTTATGTCTCCTCTTCCATTTCTGATCTTATTTATTTGCAGCCTTTTTCGTCTTTTTGTCAGTCTTGCTAAGGATCCATCCTTATTGATTTTCTCATAGAACCAGCTTCTGGTTTTATTAATTTTGTCAGTTGTTTTTAGGTTCTCAATTTCATTTATTTCTGCTCTAATCTTTATTTCTTTCCTTTTGCTTGCTTTGGGGTTAGTTTGCTGTTCTTTCTCTAGTTCTTCCAAGTGGACAGTTAATTCCTCGATTTTTGCCCTTTCTTCTTTTTTGATATAGGCATTTAGGGCAATCAATTTCCCTCTTAGCACTGCCTTTGCTGCGTCCCATAAGTTTTGATTGTTGTGTTTTCATTTTCATTTGCCTCGAGATATTTATTGATTTCTCTTGTAATTTGTTCCTTTACCCACTGGTTGTTTAAGAGTGTGTTGTTGAGCCTCCACATATGTGTGAATTTTCAGGCACTCTGCCTATTATTAATTTCCAACTTCATTCCTTTATGATCTGAGAAAGTGTTTTGTATGATTTGAATCTTTTATTGAGACTTGCTTTGTGACCCAGCATATCTATCCTTGAGAATGATCCATGAATACTTGAGAAAAAGGTGTATCCTGCTATTGTGGGGTGTAAGGTTCTATAAATATCTGTTAAGTCTGGCTCATTTATTGTATAATTCAGATTCTCTGTTTCTTTATTGATCATCTGTCTAGATGTTCTGTCCATTGATGAGAGTGGGAAATTGAAGTCTCCAACTATTATGGTAGATGTGTCTGTTTCTCTTTTCAGTGTTTGCCGCATGTATTTTGGATCATTCTGGTTTGGTGCATAAATATTTATGATTGTTATGTCTTCATGCTGAATTGTTCCTTTTATTAATACATAGTATCCTTCTTTGTCTCTTTTAACTGTTTTACATTTGAAGTCTAATTTGTTGAATATTTGTATAGCTACTCCTGCTCTTTTCTGATTGTTATTTGCATGAAATATCTTTTCCCAACCTTTCACTTTTAACCTGTGTTTATCCTTGGGTCTAAGATGTGTTTCATGTAGACGACATATAGATGGGTCCTGTTTTTTAATCCATTCTGCCAGTCTATGTCTTTTGATTGGGGAGTTTAATCATTAACATTTAGTGTTATTACTGTGCAGGTAGTACTTTCTTCTACAATTTTGCCTTTTGGATTTTATATGTCATATCTAATTTTCCTTCTTTTTACCTTTACTCATAGTCTTCATTTCTACACTCTTCTCCACACTGCTGTCTTCTGTCTTTTCGCATGTGCCCCTAGTGCTCCCTTTAGGAGTTCTTGCAGGGGCCGTCTCTTGGTCACAAATTCTCTCACTGATTTTTTGCCTGAAAATGTTTTAATTTCCCCTCATTTTTGAAGGACAGTTTTGCTGGATATAGAATTCTTGGTTGGCAGTTTTTCTCTTTTAGTAGTTTAAATATATCATCCCACTGTCTTCTCGCCTCCATGGTTTCTGCTGAGAGATCTGCGCATAGTCTTATTGGGCTTCCCTTGTATGTGATGGATTGCTTTTCTCTTGCTGCTTTCAAGATTCTCCCTTTTTCTTTGACCTCTGACATTCTGATTAGTAAGTGTCTTGGAGTATGTCTATTTGGATCTTTTCTCTTTGGGGTACGCTGCAGTTCTTGGATTTGTAATTTTAAGTCTTTCTTAAGAGTTGGGAAATTTTCAGTGATAATTTCCTCCATTAGTTTTTCTCCTCCTTTTCCCTTCTCTTCTCCTTCTGGGACACCCACAACATGTATATTCATGTGCTTCATATTTTCAGTCAATTCCCTGAGTCTCTGCTCATATTTTTCCATTTTTTCCCTATATTTTCTTTTTCTTGTCGGATTTCAGATGTTCCATCCTCCAGTTCACTAATCCTGTCTTCTACCTCTCGAAATCTACTATTGTAGGTTTCCATTGTTTCTTTCATCTCTTCTACTATGCCTTTCATTTCCATAAGTTCTGTGATTTGTTTTTTCAGACTTTCAGTTTCTTCTTTTTGTTCATTCCTTGTTTTCTTTATATCCTACCTCAGTTCATTGATTTGGTTTTTGATGAGGTTTTCCATGTCTGTTCATATATTCTGAATTAATTGTTTCAACTCATGTCTCTCACTTGAATTGTTGGTTTGTTCCTTTGACTAGGCTATATCTTCAATTTTCCTAGCGTGATTTATTATTTTTTGCTGGCGTCTAGGCATTTAATTACCTTAATTTGTTTATTCTGCAGATTGCTTTCACTTCCTTTACCTAGAGTTTTCTTGCTGGATGAATTTGTTGTCTGTCTGTTCTTTGACATTCAGTTCAGCTTTTTTGGACCTCTAGCTTAAGTTTTGTTTAACAGAGGAGAATTTTTCAGTTTTTGTTTTCTTGTTTATTACCCTGCCTGTATGGTGCCTTTTTCCCCCCACCCTTAGGAGAGTCTACTTAGGTATTATAGACCCCAGCCGGATTTTCCCACACCAAACTGGCCTCCTAGCAGGAGGAAAGAGTCACCTGTGTCATTTTTCCCTGAGGGTGAGACCCAGCAGGTTGAAGGACTTTCCTGTGAAGTCTCTGGACTCTGTTTTTCTTATCCTGCCCAGTATGTGGCATTTGTCTGCCTGCAGGTCCCACCAGCCTAAGATGATGTGGTGCCTTTAACTTTAGCAGACTCTCCCTGCTGAGGGCGTGGTGGAGACAGAGGAGAGGTTGTAGGCTGGTTTTAATGGCTTCAAGTCACCAAGCCCTGGTGTCTGAATTCCTTAAGGGAGGGATTCCTCCTGAGTTGGGCCTCACCCCTTCCCTGGGGAAGGCACAGGCTCCAGACAAGCCCTCAAACGAGCTTGTTTCTGCCTATGCCCGGGGCAGTTGCAGCCTGAGAAGCCCTGCCGCTGTATCCAAAGACAGCGAAGCCTCCACAGAAACACAGACACAAAAAGCTCTGTTTCTTTTTTCTTTTTTCATCAGCCCTGTCCCCTTGGCATTAGAGCATAAATGAGCAACCTCCACTTTGACCAGGTTCCCTATTTTTAGTAGTCAGAATTTGTGAATTAATTCCACAATTGGCGTTTGGTTGGGCTCGGCCCCTGCTGCTGGTAATGTCTCTTTCCTTTGTCCTCTGGGAAGCAGCCTGTGGGGGAGGGCGCCGGCTGCCACGGCTTAGGGAACTCACGGTTCTGGGGGTGGCTCGCAGCCGGTCCATCTGGTCTGGTCTGGGGTACGCTGTGTGTCTGGTCACTGAAGTGGACCCAGGAGCTGTTCTGTACTGTGTTTCTGGTTATTTAGTAGCTTTTCTGGAGGACAAACTAAATCGTGCACATTTGTAAGCCGCCATCTTGGCCCGGACCCCTGGTTTTTCTTTTAATTTGTTAATTTGGGGTATTACTGTTTTAGTTTGTAAGCTACTGGAATGCAGTATACCAGAAACTGGATTCCTTTTAAAAAGGGAATTTATTAAGTTGCAAATTTACAGTTCTAAGGCTGTGAAAATGTCCAAATTAAGGCAAGGCTATAAAAATATCCAAACTAGGGCATCCAGCGGAAGATACCTTGGTTCAAGAAGGCCAATGATGTTTAGGGTTTCTCTCTCAGCTGGGAAGGCACATGGCGAGGTCTGTTAGCTTTCTCTCCAGGCTTCTTCAATGGTTTCCCTAGGGGCTTTTTCTTTATGTATCTCTAAAGGTCTTTAGCTATGTGGGCACTTTCCAAAATGGTTCTCTCTTAAAGGGCTCCTGTAAGCAACCCCACCTTGAATGAGTGGAGACAAATCTCCATGGAAACCATCTAATCAAAAGTTATTAGCCACAATTGGGTATGTCACATCTCCCTGAAAACAATCAAAACAATCCCACCCAGCAATATTGAATGAGGATTAAAGGGCATGGCTTTTCTGGGGTACATCATAGCTTCAGACCAGCACATTCTACCCCTTGAGTTCCAAAAAGACCTGTTCTTTCCAAATGCAAAATACATTCATTCCATCACAATATTACAAAGCCTTAAACCATTTTGGTAACAACAGAAATGCAATACACAGAAACAGTACAAAATCTCATCAAAGTCATCTACAGGCATGGTCTGTCCTAAGGCAAAACTCACCCTCTGTAAAACTCAGAACAGGTTTTCTGCTGCAGCAAACAAATGAGGGCAGTCATCAGATACATATACCCATTTCCATTGGGAGAAATTGGAAGGAAGACAGGTGTCACCAGACCCAAACAGTTTGAAAAATCTGCAGAGCAAATGCCATTAGATTTCAAAATCTGAGAGTCATTTATTCTCCGGGCTTTAGAAAGCCGCAGTCCCACCCTTTCTGAGGTCCTACTCAGCAGCCTGCCTCTCTCCAAATACAACCTTGGGGGACATTGCGGAGACCACCATTTCCTTGGCTCCCCCCTCTCCGTGCATCGGGGCATGCCCGGGCTCTATCATTTCTGGGGCACATGCTCAACCCCTCCAGAACAGTGTGGTGGCAACCAGTTTTTGATAACTGGTTTGATCTCTTGTGATTGGTTTGTTGAGGTCTTTTATGTTTTCTTGAGTCAGTTTAGGTTGTTTCTGTGTTTGTAGGAAGTTGTCCATTTCAGCTAAGTTGTCTAGCTTGTTGGCATACGGTTATTCATAATAACCACTTACAGTTTTTTTTATTTCTTTGGGGTCCGTGGTAATGCCCCTGACCTCTCATTTCTGGTTTTATTTATTTATAGCTTATTTCTTTTTCTCTTTGTCATTCTAGCTAAGGGTTTGTCAATTTTATTGATCTGTTCAAGAAGCAACTTTAGGTTTTATTGGTTTTCTATTTTTTAATTCTCTATTTCATTAATTTCTACTCTAATCTTTGTTATTTCTTTTGTTCTGTTTGCTTTGGGATTAGTTTGCTATTCTTTCTCCAGTTGTTCAGTTAGGTCATTGAGTTTAGTTTTTCCCTCCTTTTATTTTTTTTGGCATAGGTAGGCTCCGGTAATCGAACCCAGGCCTCCGGCATGGCAGGTGAGAATTCTGCCACTGAGCCACCCTTCCCTCCTTTCTTTTATTAACATTTTTTGTTGTGAAATATAACCTCCTTTTTAATGTAGGCATTCAAGGCTATAAGCTTCCCTCTTAGCAGTACATTCTTTGCATCCCATAAGTTTTGATACATTGTGTTGTTGTTTTCATTCATCTGGAGAAATTTACTGATTTTCCTTGCAATTTCTTCTTTGCCCTGTGAATAAGAGCATGTGTTGTTCCCCTCCATATATTTGTGTATTTCCTGGTTCTCCATTTGTTAATGATTTCCAGCTTTGTTCTTTTATGCTCAGAGAAAGAACTTTGTATAATTTCAGTATTCTTAAATTCATTAGGACCTGTTTTGTGCCCTACCATATGGTCTTTCCTTAAGAATGTTCAATGGGCACTTAGGAAGAATGTGTGGCCTGCTGTTTTGGGATGCAGTGGATTCACTTTTATTCTTGCTGAAATTTATCTTTTAATTGTTCCTAAGCAAGGATTCAAGGGTGGTAAACTTTCTTAGTTTTTACATCTTAACATGTATTTAGTTCATCATTACTAGTTGATGTTAATTTAGCTAGCTACTGAGTTCTAATTTAATAGATACTTTCATTCAACATACTGAAAATTTTACTCATTACTTTCTGATGTTATTTATTATTAGTATAAAATATGTTTTTAATTCTATTACTATTCTTTTGTTGGTCATCACTTTTATTTCACATTGCTTTTAAGATTCTTTGTCCTTGATATATTGAAGTATCACTATGATGCATCCAGAATGACATTATTTTTGTTTCCCCTGCTCTTCATTTGTTTTGTGTATACTTTCAATCTGAAGATTGTTTCTCTACAGGTTAGAAAATATTTCAGCCACTTTTTTCTTCAAATATTGTTTTTCTGCCTTTGTTCAGTTCAAATTCCTTAGTTCTAGCTTCCTGTTCACTAATTCTCTCACTTAGAGTTTATTCTAGCATCTGAATTTTGCTTTTAACTGACTAATTTTCATCTCCATGATTTATTATTGGACTTATTTCCATCCATTCTTGATGTATTTTGCCTGACTTGGTTTCATAATTTTTAGTTTTTTTTTCAAAAAATAAATTGTTCCTTCCATTATCCTTTGAAGATTTGAGACTTTTGTCACCTCCTTTCAAGAGTGGGTAAACCTAGACCCAGCCCCAGTGTTACTCATTCACCTGACCTAGGACCTGGTACACAGGGGGTGATGGTAATCATCAGTAGCCACTGGAGTTGAACCTCAGACTACCTGTTTGTAGGCACTGAGTCTTAAAGACTCACTCTGGACTGTAGAAATGTTTATCTCTTTTTAAACCTAGGTAAGATGTCTTAAAGGGGGAAAAAAAAGACTTTCTCCATCATCTTTACTTTTTTGACTAAAGAGAAGAGTTCAAAGTATGAATTTTCCGATGGTCAGTAGATTATTAATGTCAGAGCCGGGGCTCAACCAGAGAGGTTGTCAGGCAGTTTAGCTATGTGGAAAAGAATTAGCAGTAGTGGAAGATGGGAATAGCGCTGGTTTTCCTTGTGATCTCATCTTTGCTAATCTGGCCATCGTGAGTCTCTCTAAGAGTAAGATGAGACTCTAGAGAATGTGTTAGGGGAAGGAATTTCTGGGTAGCAGTAGTACTGTGGAGATGGGGGTGACAGATTTGTGGAGAAAAAGAAGAAATTAAGAATTGCTGTAGTTAGTCATGGCCATTCTCAAGTTGGTATTTTAGGTACAAGAAGTTAGGCCTTGCTTGTACCTTAATATATATCGCCTCTCACAAATGTTATATAATGTAAAATGCATTTAAATTGATTTTGAGTGTGATGACAACTTTTTGGAGAGTTTTTTTATTCCTTTTTTCTTTTTGAAACTTAACTACCCGGAAGTTATTTTGAAGTTTGAAGTTTCTCATGTTGAAATAGAAATGCATGACAGAGATAGAGTTTGTTCATTTTTATTAATGATTTTTATTGCATCTATAATGAAAGTGTGCCATACTTTAAACTCTTTGTTCAGGAGAATGTATTTAGTAGTAGTATATAGAAAAAAATAGCTCATCTAATGATTTACTATGATTTCAGTCAAAATTTTATCATTTTACTTGATATTTTATTTGTTTTAGTTCTTGTTTTTTTAAAAGTCCTTATTTGTTTAAATTAAGTTTTATTCAAAGCAGGGGCCCTAATGTCTCATCTTGTTATTTCCGTAGTACCAAGTACATTACCTTGCGTATAGTATTTATTAAATTGATTTTTTTAGTAAATTATAAGATGTGTTACAGAAGACATGCTAGATGGCTTAATATTTCAGAACGATCAAATATTTCTACTTAAATTTGGCACATTACTTAGCATAATATCAAACAAATTTTTCTCAAATACTTGTATTACGTGATGGTATTTATAAGATTTTGCTTTAAAGAATCTTTCATGATGACTGCAATTGGTAAATAAAGCTTGAATATATACAGCCAGATAGTTTTAATCATGTTATCCAGGGAATTGTTTTGTTCACTCCTGGTTCTCCTGAACTACAAAAGGAGTATAGATGTTTGTGCTTCTCTTAATTCTCCACTATTCTCTAATGTGCAGTTAGGTAAAAAAAAAAGATATGGGGGGATCTGATTCTTTAATATTGAAACACAGGGCTTTGCTATCCTTGTGTTTTCAGAACTGTAAATGTTGTGAAGGAACTGGCCTCTAACTTAGCCTGAATTCCAAGATATGCAGAAGACACTCAGACTTTGTGGGTACAACTCTTTATGTAACATTAAAGGGAATTGATACAGTGCTTACTGTCAAATTTGATTAAAACCAGTGTTGATTAAAGAAGTCGTCATATTTACAGCATATATTTGCAGAATTTTTTTAAAATGTGGGAAAAACTGAAGCAATTAAGGGATTTGTTATGAGAAAGTAAAAATCAAATTCTTAAATAATCATAGATCCTTTTAACAATCTTTATAATTTACAGTGTCCTAAGCCACAGAATCCCAAATAATAATGGGTCAGTGGTAGGTTGAAATAAAATTTTCAATGGTCTGTAGCAAAATGAGAAAAATTAAGTCAATGTAACATGTTTGTATAAAGTTATAGATGCCCTCCCCCTTTTTATGAGGACTATACATACATTTTTTTTAGAAGGACTATATTTTTTAATCTTAAAAAAAACTTTTTATTTTGGAATAATAAATTTACAGAAGAATTGCAAACATAGTACAGAGTTCGTGTATAGCCCTCCACCCCACCCAGTTTCTCCTGTTTTTCTATTCATTTATTTTAATAACTTAATGCTATTGCAGTTTTGACTCTGAAGCTTCTGGATTTGTTATTGTTCTTTTGGGTTTTCATTTGTTTTGGATCATTTTCTTTCCATTGTGCACAAAACAGATCATCTATAAGAATGGTAAAAGTCACAAATTTACTTACATCACTGTGAACTGTAGACATGATGCTTTCATAATTATATTAAGGAACTGTGAGAATATTTAGTTAACATTATTTGTGACTATAGTTTTTTCTCCTTAGTTCTTTGATTTGTAATACTTATATTTTTTATAAAGTTTTTGGAGTTTTTAAGATAGTGCAGAGGCTGGTATATTTGGTAAAAATGTAAAATGCTGTCATTCATTTCAAAATATTGCTGTGTGCCAAAAACCAACTGCTAAAACTTATAAAGCTATTTTCTGGTTTCTCCAGATCATATCAGTTTATGGTTCCAAATGGAGTCTCTTTCAGATTAATCCCATGGGGTGTCTGTTCTTCCCCTATCTGCTACCATGAGTCTTTTTTCCCTCTTAAATACTTACGCACTTATTTTTTGGAGTCCCTATGGCTTCAACATAGGCTCACAAATTAGAGAATGAGAGTTTTTAAATAGTTGAAATCTGTATGCCTCCAAAGCCTAGGCTATTTCCTCTGTACCAGGCATTAAAATAAAATCAGGTAGCTAGAAAATCAGTAATCTGTCTCAGTTCCTTTGCCCACGACCAAATTAAAGGAGAAAGAATCAGGGAAGCATCAAGGGTTGAGGAAGTGAGTTGTCTGGGATGACAGCAGAAAATGTCATAGTGCCAAATGTGTCTGAACTGTGGTGGGTAGCCTTGCCTAGGGATTAGGGAGTTTTCCTCAGTGCCATAATATGATTTGCTGATAATGCTTTCTAGAAATAGGGCAAACTGTGCTTGAACTTCAAAGTAACAATATAATTACACAATTAATTTCTGATAACAGATTTTGCTTTGACTCCCATTAAGGAAGGTAGAGGTGTGGTTGAAATACAAAGATTCTTGTGTCAGTTTTAAGTATGGATTGGGGATAGGGAGCGGATTCCAAAAAAAAAGAATTCAAGTAAATGATTTTAAGTTTCTTTACATCATGAAAACCTGATGAGACCTGTGTACATTCTTATCAGAAACGTGCACATATAGGCAAATTTCAGGAATTCACAGACCTGGAACTTATAAACCCTGCTGAAAGGTTCATTTTGGGCAGTTTAATTCTTTTGTTTCTGTTTGGTTTTGGCTAGTTTATTTTGTTGCAGAGATAATGGTAATGAACTGAGGTTTAATTTCCGTAAGGGACATGTAGCCATATTTATTCTAGAGTTACAAATACTAAATTTAACTATTTTCTGTGTAAAAAAAATACACACCCGCATATATGCATGCCTTTGTAATGCGATTGAGTGAGATTGTGTGAATTAATCACAACTGAAAAAACCCAAAATGCTTAAGTGGATGTTATGTCATCTTTAGGAATAAGGAAAAAATTGTCATTTTTCACTTTTTTAAAATCATTATCTTATTTTGAATTGTAATATCTTACAGATTGTATATAGATTTTTAAAAATTCAGTTTACTATTGATTTAATTTTGGAACATTTCCATATAATCCCTTGAAATGATTGTAGAAATCACAGGTGTTCTAAAACTTTAGTATATGATCCCTAATCATCCAGAAGAGTTGAACAGTGAGAATTTGCTTTCTGGAAAGTACATGCAATTTTTTTACCTATTTATTAATACATAAATATTCTATTCATAAGTGAAGTGTTGCTATGGTTCTGTTTTGGCTATTGGGAGTTTTTTGTTTTGTTTCTTGTTTCACAACTTTAGAAGTACATAGTAATAAGTACCAGTCTTGGTGGGAATTTAGCAAAAAAATAAAATTCTATATCAGTGGTTCTCAATTTCAGTTGTCTTGGTGTCTTTCAGACTCTTCAAATTCATTTTCTTTAATTTGTCCCCAAAGGTTAAGTGCATGGTGTGTTACTGTAATAACACATCAGTTATATGTTATCAATTTTAGATATGCTCAGACATGTTTCCATCTAAATTTGATCTATTGAGTTGAACTAAAAAGGAGGGATGCTAAAGGGAAGGTGGCAGAAAGTATTTGAGTTGGGAACCAGAATATGGTAGATACAATAACATGATTACAGGATGGGATGCTGAATAAATATGCCTCACTCATTCTAAAGTTTCAATTCTCTGTGAATCTCTCTTACAATTTGTTGTGAACTTTATAGGTAAACTTCCTGTGAACCCCATTTGAGAAATGCAGCCATAGTTTAAAACAGTAACATTCAAACTGTTCATTTGCTTATTCATTGATTGATTGATTGGAATATACTATAATTTGCTTGAGTACATAACAAATGAAGTAATCCTTCGCAACCTAATAGTACTTGAGATCAGTAAATGTTGAATGAATAAATGGCATAATCTTTAAGATGATTGCAACGTTCTAGAAAAAGCGGTGTTTTCCAGCTTTGGTTTTGAAATCTGTATTCCCCTTCCCCCCACCCAGGAGTTATCGCAGGGATAATTGTAAAATATTTAAAAGAAAATTTATGAGGAAAGTAAATATGCATGCCACCATGTTTTTCCTTCAAGAGACTGACTTTGAAATCAGATCCATAATGATATATTCACATCCATGAAATGTGGTTATCACTATTCTTAAGTGCTGCAAAAGCAGGGTGGAAAATCATGGGACTTAAAATAGCATGAGGAAATAAAATTAATAAATGTGTTTTTTTAATGGAGCATACAAATATATTTAACCTGTTCAGTCCTGCACTAGCTATTTCTAGGACCAGAAAATAAAAATTTTAAAGTAAGTATAGCAGTTGAAAACCATACATAACTTAAGACAACATTGTAGTATATTTTTCTGGGCATTTATGGAAAATTCAACTATTTATATATGTCTGTGCTTTATGGAAATTTTACAGGGCTGCTAAGCATTGAATGGCAGCTAGACTACTTGCTGCATGGATTTCCAAATTAGAGTTCTTAGTAATATCTGAAAAGGGATCATTGTAGTTTATGAATAACAAGTTTAATTAACCTTTTAATAACTCACTTAGTTGTACTAGTAATTAGCACTTGGCCATCATAAAAGAAGAAAAGAAAATACGAAGAATTTTGAGTCATTTGCCTGTTAGAACCAAAGAAGAGCCTTGCTTTTGGGATTTCCTTTTCAGCCTGTAAGGAGATTCCCAAGATCTACCATAATTCTTAAAGATTCACTTGCCACCCTGGAAGAGAGTATAGTATTGTAGGAATCAAGTGCCATGTGCTTTTGCCATCAGTGTAGAACACTGGTCGTTACTACATGTACCTTGAGGGAAGATCTTGTAAATGCGACCAGAATGGAATCTTCAAGGCCAGAAGTTGTAGCCATTCGTGTTGTATATTGGGGGTCAGGTGAGACAAATAAATGTTTGTGTGGAATGAATCTAAGCAAGATCCTACCCAAGGCATTGTAAGTCCTCTGGGGACAAAGCTCTTTGAAACCAAGTTGATCTGAGAGTGGAAGAGCTAATGTCATCAGATAGGGCGGGAGCTGAACACGCCAATGCTACACAAAACCTCCACATCACTGAATAGAAATCCATCCTAAGAGAAGGGCAAGGAACTCACAGTCATGAAAAGGGAGGCTGTGGGGGGAAATATCCTCAAACACATCTCTAGGTCGTCTTATGATTTTTATTTCAGAGTATGAACTGTTCATCATTGCCAGAGGTATTGTCTGGTTAGTTAATATCTGAAAGTAATTGTTCTAGTTAGCTAGCTGCCAAAATGCAATATACCAGAAACTGAATAGCTTTTAAAAAGGGAATTTAATAAGTTGCTAGTTTACAGTTCTAAGGCCAAGAAAATGTTCCAATTAAAGCAAGTCTATAAAAATGTCCAAATTAAGGCATCCAGGGAAAGATACCTTGGTTCAAGAAGCTGATGAAGTTCAGGGCTTCTCTCTTTGTTGGAAAGGCACATGGCAAACATGGTGATATCAACTAGCTTCCTCTCCGGGCCTCTTGCTTCATGAAGCTCCCTGGAGGCATTCTCTTTCTTTATCTAAAAATTGCTGGCTGGTGGGCTCTGTCATTCTGTCATGTTTCTTTGGCTCCTTCCTCATTCTCAAAACAGTACTCTCTCTAAATTGTCTCCTCTTTCATAGGATTCCAGTAAATTTATCAGGACCGACAAAGAATGGGTGCAGACACATCTCCATCTAATCAATTTTAATACCCCCAATTGATTGAGTCATATCTCCATGGACATAGCTAATCAAGCTTCCAACCTATAGTGCTGAATAGGGATTAGAAGAAGCCTTTGCTCCCACAAGATTGATTAGGATTAAAACATGGCTTTTCTAGGGTACATAAATCCTTTCAATCCAGCACAGTAATATGGCTGTACACCTGTGAAGGAAAAAAATTTGGCTTTTAACTCTAATAATTTTAAATGGATTGAATCTATATACAGCGCAAAGCCAGTAATAACATGCAGTCTGACCAGTTAAAACCAACAGTAAATAATCATAACAACTAACTTCTTGGTCAGCATTTCTTTTTTGTTTTTCGTTCTTTTTTATTAGAGAAGTTGTTGGTGTACAGAATAATCATGCAGAAAATAGAAAATTCCCATATATTCCCTAAATTATTATTAACGCCTTGCATTAGTGTAATTTTCATTTGTTGTAATTAATGAAAGTATTTCTTTTTCTTGTTCCTAGGGTTTTGACCCACCACATCAAAGTGACACAAGGACTATTTACATAGCCAACAGATTTCCTCTGAATGGGCTTTACACACCTCAGAAATTTATAGATAACCGAATCATTTCATCTAAGGTAAGGATTAACGGTTCTATTACTAAAACTGTAAATTTGTACCATTAATTTGTAAGTAATAAGGAAGTGTATATATATATATATATATATATATAGCTTCAAATCCTTCTTGACCTGCATCACAAAAGTTTTGAAAAGTAGTATTCTCATTATAATTTTAAATTTATAGCTATCATCGTGACTTCTCGCACCCATAGATATAAATAATAGAAGTGTGTTTTTTAATATTTAGGCTCTCTACATATTTAGTTATCTTTTAATTATGGATTGTTAATTTAATTGCATTGTGAACACAATGTCTGGTCTTGTGTTCTACACAATATAGAGTCTACATGATAGTGATTCAGACAGAAAATTTTCAAGACTTAATGTGTGGCCTAGTGTGGTAGACATAACTAGTTGCTGTCCTAATATCCATTCTTCCTCTCTTTAAATGAACAAAACCACGGTTTTGTTCAGTTGGCAATGTGTGCAATTTTTGAAAGACCTGCATCTCTGCTTATCTTAACAACTGTGTGTGGGTGTGTATCACTGTCATAGACAGTGAGAGGGAGCCACTGTGGCTTCTAAGGAAGGTGATGGAAATAAGAGCATCTCATCTGACATTTTCTCTTCACCATTTGGCCTCTGTCTTATCCCTTCTTCTTTCCTAGAAAATAGACCAAAAGGATACCAGTCACAGGCTAATGGTGATAAAATAGAAAGACACAGGTATTATCTGGATACACTAGTTCTGGACACTTATTTTTGGATTTCATGTTATGCGGGAAAAATAAACTCCTAAGTGGTTTACCCCACTCTTGTGGGAATTTTCTTTTACAACTGATTTCAATCCCAATTGATATCTCTAAAATATAGTCAAGTTTTATGAAATCTTCAAGTATGGTTGAAAATAATGTGTACTCTCTAATTGTTGGGAATAAAAGCGTTCTCAGTTTATCCATTGGATAAATCTTCTGTTTTTCAAATTTGTTTAATTACAAACTTTTATTTCCTGGTCTCTTGTTTATTGAGAAGTTATGTTACAATGTAATATTTTAACATGGTATGTTAAAAGATATGTTAAAAACCCACTAGTGACATCTCTCATTATGGACAATATTCTAAAGCAAAGGGCAGAAAGAGGAAACATCAGATTCTAGGATGATGGAGGAACTCTTGATTAGTAACTAAGTTCAAAATTTTCTGCTTGAAAAATTTTTTGTAACTTAGTGTATAATTTACATAAAATAAAGTGCACCAATTTTACGTGTACAACTCAATGACTTTTGAAAAATGCATAGCATCATGTGACCATCACTGCACTCAAGATATAGAATATATCCATCTCCCCAGAATGTCTTCTCATACCCCTTTGCAGCCAGTTCCTCTCCTCCTCGCTTCCAACGCTAGCAACCTATGATCTGCTTTCTGTAACATAGCTCTGTCTTTTATAGGATTTCACATAAAATAGAATCATACAATACATATGAGTCTTTTGTATCTGACTTGTGCTTAACATAATGCTTTTTAGAGTAATCCTTGTAGTTGCAAGTATCCGTCTCAGTAATTCATTCATTTTTATTGCTAAGTAGTATATTATTTTACGGTTCTGCCACAAAATTTTTTGTTTATTCCCTCACCAGTTGATGGGCATTAGTGTTGCTTGTGGGGTTTGGCTTTTATGAGTAAAGTGGTTATAAACATTCACAGCTGTTTGTTTGAACATACTTTCTCCTTTCTGTTAGGTATGAGATTAAAACCAAGATATGAGATTACTGGGTTATGTGTTAAGTGTTTTATTATTTTATAAGAAACAGCCAAACACTTTCCAAAGCACTTAACTCCCCTGCCTGAGTGTCCTGGAAAACTTTGGGGACTAAATATCTTTATATGATTATTTTAATGTGCAGCAGTATTAATGCCTTGTTTAATGTTTTTAACCACAGTTTCAAAAATATAGATGTTTATATAAACATTTCTATTTTCTTTTTGAGCATAAATGAGGTCTCTCTCTCTCATTACTCCCCTATTACTTCCTTATTATTCCATTATTGCTTTCTTAAATACCTTCCAAACCAGATTACCTGCTATTCCACAGATTCATGTTGAACTACAACTGTGCCTTTGCAGTGATTTCAAATTTTTAGCCATGTTTTTTTAAATGTAAATTTTGTTTTTCCAGAAATTGTAGATGGCATGTTTTTTTAGAAATGTAGAGTTCCTGTTTAAACCACAGTTACAAGAAGGTAGATATTTATGTGGACATTGTCATTTACTCTAGCCCCTTATCACTTCCCTATTATTCCCTTAGGTTCCTTTTAGACTGGATTATCTTCTATCCCATAAAGTCATGAGAACTTTTTGCCTCTGTAACTTTACTCATCCTGTCCTATCTGCAGGTAGTTTTCTTCCTCTATTTCTCCCAGTTTTCAGCCTGCCAAATGTTCCTTTTTCAAGGCCCTTATCAAATAAGATCTCCTTCATTAAGTTTTTCTGAGCGATTTTATTTTCTTTGAATTATTTATATATTCCTTCATTTATTCTACCTTTGAATAAAATCAATGATATTTTATTCTTAAAATCCTCTATTTACTATTAAGCTTCTTTATCCTCTAGTGCAAGTGTCTTGTACATTGCAGATGCATGATATTTCTCTATTTAATTTACTTGACAACAGTAACTATCTTATCCTGTAACTTCCTTCATACTGTTTAAATTTATAACTGTGTTTTGGTTTTCTTACTAATATCAGAACTAAGAAGGAAAGTTTTATTTCTCATTCATTTATCTTGACCTTTATTTCATAATAATGAAAAGAATTTTAAAACATACTGAATTTTTATTTTTCTACAAGAGTCCCTCTTCTCTGAGCGTATACAGCAAGACAAGCACAAAATGTAGATTCATTCAGTTTGTTAAAATGTTTGTGTTTAAAAAACCCTGGAAACAACAATCCAGTTCTTTGGATCATCAAAAAATTCTTTTAGTTCTTTCTTTGACAGCGTGATATGAAGTAATCTACAGTGGTGAAAGATGTGGCATTTGGCATGTTATTAAGCAACAAATTAAGAACAGACCTCTCATCTGGGCTAGCCAGAGGTCTGAGATGTTGCCAACAGCTCTGGAAGCCTTTAGGGCAGCTGAGACCACTCGACAAACAACTATCAAAAGAAAAGCTGCTATATTTTCACATAGATTTAGTTTTGTTTATGCGAAGTCCACAATAAATTATCCAAATGTCAGTTTAATGAATAATTTCATCTTCCTTCTCCAACTTCTAAAATAGCAACACTTAAAAGAGAAAAATAGGTTTTAAAAGTTATAACTGTAATTGCAAATGAATGGTAAAGTAAAATTAAAAGGAGGGTAAAATAAAAATCTTTTAACTCCTAGAAACCAGATAGTTTCTGTACCATCAAGAGTTACATGAAATTTGTCTAAGAGCTTAGAAAATCTGATTTTGCTTTTAGGTTGTTATGTCTGTATATGTGTATTATTTTTAAATATTAATTTATAAATATCTCCTCTTCTTTTAGTATACTGTGTGGAATTTTGTTCCAAAAAATTTATTTGAACAATTCAGAAGAGTGGCAAACTTTTATTTTCTTATTATATTTTTGGTTCAGGTAAGCTTTATCACTAGATTGTTAATAATTTGTGAACATGGTTTCTAACATTGTCATAGAAAGAGGAAAATTATTTCTCCAATTGAATTAATATAAGAAGAGTGTTCGGTGATGGTCTGTGGAGATCTTATAGCATTTACTATGCTTACGTGTGTTCTGATTCTCCTGGGAGGGGACTGTGGGATATACTGTGCTCTAAACCACTTGATCATGGGACTTTTTTCTTTGGTTCCTTTGGGATTAATGTTTCACAGAATACAATGATCTAAATCACAGCTAGATTTCTAATGAAATAACCTATGAATTTTGAGGTTATATTTTGTTTCATTACAGTTGTTTTTGCTATAGCACTGGTAACCATAGTCTAAGCCGAGAACATGACCTATCATCTTTCACATGCTCTGCCTTTGAACATAAGTATTTTGGCTTTTAATATATAGCACATGTGTTTTTGGCACATTTCTGCTTTTTGAACCATCTTTGTGCAAGATAAATTTACTTTAGGCTTTTAATTACTTTAATCTTTAAGAATCTCCATGATTATAGATTGTTTATCCAAGAGACCATTTTTAAATTGCTTTAAATCTATGTCCATTATAAGCTGTTATGATAATTTCCTAATTTGTGCATTATTCTGTGTGTGTGGCTGGTTGGAGCCAGGAATGTTTATACCACTGATTACAGTGATTTTTGCATATCATATTTGTGATTTGTCTGTAACTTTTATATTGAAGTATCAAGAGAATAGTCTGAAACTTGAATTTAAGTCAAAGACTGTTATTTTCTTTGAAAGATGTTATTTTTTTCTGATAATACCTTAACAAGAGTTGTACAACCTTTTTCAGTATGGCATTAAATTGTTTAAGTGCTTAACTTTCTCTCCACAGAACCAGGGATTTCAAAAGAAAAAGTTTTTCAAGTCATCATTTTAAAGCTTTATAAAACATTTATTGTCTTAAAAAATTGTTTTCCTTCACGAACAAAGAAGCCAGTTCAGATTTTCTATCAGTAGAACATTATCTTGGTTTTCTTGGGGAAGTGAGGAATTTATACTAACCTTTGCCATAAAACAAGCATACGTTTGTGAAATCACTGGGTAAAATTAGGAATGTAGCTTGTTTATGGAATAGAACAATTTTTATTGGCTTATTTAGAGTAATGGAAACATGCTATAACTAACCAGACATAATTACTGCAAATACTTCTTTACTTCTTCAGCACTTTGTTTAAACCTCAGTTGTATGATTAAGATTCTGATTCCAACATCATTTTCTTACCTATATTCCTCTGGTTTTGCCGGGCATAACAAAATTAGGGAAAAAACCTTTTCCCTAATCCCATTCCTAAATATTGCTTACTAGTATGGAATCTAGTCTGTATTCCAAGGTAGAAGTCACTGACAGACTTTTCTGAATTTATCTAGATGTGGGAAGAAATGTGAATCAAGGTCTGAGCAACTATAGCTCTGCTCCTAGGCAAATATTGAAGAAAAAAAAATTTTTTTTTTAAAAAACTTAAGTACCCTGTGTATTAAGAAAGCAGAGTGACTGAGTCTACTCTAGCAATACATGTAGGGTTGTAATAAATATTCTTTCAAACCGTATAATAGCCAACAGAGTAAAGTTGTGTACTAAACTATGTCTTCTGCATAATAACTCTCTCCTATTATTTTTTGCTATGGACCAAGATAAGATATACATTTTGCATATGCTTGAAATTCCCAATAATTATGAGATTTTAGATGTTAATAGTGTAACATATACAATATAAAAATACGATATTCTGCATTCTTTTTTTATGTAGCTTATGATTGATACACCTACCAGTCCAATTACCAGTGGACTTCCGTTATTCTTTGTGATAACAGTAACCGCCATAAAGCAGGTATGAAATGCTTTGTATTATTGTTGTTTTCACTCAAGCTATTCATAAGTTGTTAACTATTTCCGCTCCAAAGTAACATTTATTGTTGTAAAAGTAATTTCCCTATTTGATATTGCACATGGGAAAGTTAAACTAGGGTAGCCATTCTCTATTTTAGGAATCCAGTGACCTATGGAATGATTACTGTTGTTAAAATATATTGTTACATTGACACACCTAGCGAACATCCAAAAACAAGGATTGTACATGTGCAAATTTAGATACAAAACAGATTATTTATTATGATCATCTTTGAAGAGTTTGGCAGTGTTTAAAGGAGGCACAGTTCTAAAGGGATATGTTTAGGGAATGGAGCATGTAAAAATAAAAATTTTCTGGCATGAACATTTGCAAGTCAAAATCTAACTTTTTGCAACTCCCTGTGATAAAAGTGATCTTTATTTAAAGTAGTACCCTAGAGGAAATAGCTTCAACCATATCTTAATAGATATTAAAAATCTAGATATAAATAGAATTAATAGGTAAGCACATCAAATAAGAAATAAGTAAATTCATAGAAATGTCACTTCTAGCTAGCTGCCATTTCTCAGAAGACCTTGGCAGGGTCTGAGTTTACACAAAAATGATCTCTTCTGTCTGAGATAATTCATTGAATTTTCTTGTGTAAATATGATAAACTTCCATCTTATAAGATTTAAGAACAAGGTTTAAATTTAACATGGAACAAACATTTTACAATTCTGGAAGAAAGTATATTCTTTGTTACTTACACAAGAAAGATAAGAGGAATCTGGAAGAGAGAGATGGGCAGGAGATATAGGCTACAGAATTACCAGCATATTTATGATATCTGAAGACACAGAAATAGAAGAAATGGTAAAGAGTAAGAAAAGGACCCATAAAGGTCACACTGAAGAGGAGTCCAATAAGGAAATTGAGAAGGAACAACTAAAGTGGTATAATGGAAACCAGGAACGTGTTTATCATAAAAACCTAGAGAATAGCATATTTCCAGTAGGAACCAATTCCAACACCCTATGAGTATGTGCATCACAATAGACTAATATAGTTCTGGTAGTGAAATGTTGTTGTGAAGTTCACGTTTTTTTCCTCACTTAATAAAAGTATCTTCAAGTTATACTTGAAAGAGTACTTTTTATTCTTTGGCTGTTTCCAGGGATATGAAGACTGGTTGCGACATAACTCAGATAATGAAGTAAATGGAGCTCCTGTTTACGTTGTTCGCAGTGGAGGCCTTGTAAAAACTAGATCAAAAAATATTCGGGTATGTGTCTGCTGAATAATAGAAATCACTTATACCGGGGTATCGTAGTACATATGTTTTTCAGAGGATATTTTTGTTAAAACGTCTCTTCCTACATTAAAATATCATGAAAAGTTACTTGTTTAGAACTGAGTTAAAATAAGTCCTTGCCTTTTAAAAATCTGTATATTCACTTTTTCCAAAATTCTTCATAGGTGGGTGATATTGTTCGAATAGCCAAAGATGAAATTTTCCCTGCAGATTTGGTGCTTCTCTCCTCAGATCGACTTGATGGTTCGTGTCACGTTACAACTGCTAGTTTGGATGGAGAAACTAACCTAAAGGTTTGTTCATGGACATGTTTGAGTGTTGTTCTCTGTGAACAAGACTTTGGAATATAATGATTTTCTTTCTTTTATTAAAGTAATGAAGTATGACCTGTTAAAGGAGAAATTTTTTAAATTACTGAAACTTAAAAAAAAATTAGGTGAAATTTAAAAAAAATAACTAATGCTATAATATTTATTTTAGGGATATCCTCGCATGGTTTAGTCAATTCAAGTTAAAGAAAATTGCAAAGTGTTTTTTTGAAAAATATAGTCTTATAATATATATGGTGCTTGTTTGTATAAGGGACACATTTAAATTTTCTCAGTTATCACCATATAATCAAGGATGAAAATTCATTTATTTTCCTTTTAAAATAATAAAATGCTTGTAATGAGCTTTTAGCAGTGCAGCTGTACATACAAACTTAAACATGTGCAACTGGCCTCTGTAGACAGGTAATTACAGAAGCTCCCTCTGCTCCTTTATGTAATTTACATTTCTTCTTTCTCCTTTGCTCTGCTGTCTAATGAATGTTTTCAATTATAGTGTGCCATGATTTCATATGTAAAAGAGACTTAAAATGGTCCCATTTGGATCATGAAATTGTGTGATTCAGTTGTTTTTTTCTAGACACATGTGGCAGTTCCAGAAACAGCAGTATTACAAACAGTTGCCAATTTGGACACTCTTGTGGCTGTGATAGAATGTCAGCAACCAGAAGCAGACTTGTACAGGTATGATGTGATACTCAGCATATCCATTTCAGATTTTTTTTTTTTAATTTTTATTAACAAAACCAATTAACATACAGTTTTTTTCAGCACATAGTTGTATATTCATCATCATTATCATTTCTTAGAACATTTGTATCAATTCAGAAAAAGAAATAAAAAGAAAACAGAAAAAAATTCATACATACCATACCCCTTACCCCTCCCTTTCATTGATCACTAACATTTCAATGTACTAAATTTATTTTAACATTTGCTTCCCATATTATTTATTTTTAATCCATATGTTTTACTCATCTGTCCATAAGGTAAATAAAAGAAGCATCAGACATAAGGTTTTCACAGTCACACATGCACATTGCGAAAGCTCTGTCATTATACAATCATCTTCAAGAAACATGGCTACTGGAACACAGCTCTACATTTTCAGTCAGTTCCCTCCAGCCTCTCCATCAAACCTTAACTAAAAAGGTGATATCTATTTAATGCTTCAGAATAACCTCTAGGATAACCTCTTGACTCTGGAATTTCTCAGCCATTGACACTTTATTTTGTCTCATTTTGCTCTTCCCCTTTCGGTCGAGGTTTTCTCAATCCCTTGCTGCTGAGTCCCAGCTCATTCTAGGATTTCTGTCCCACGTTGCCAGGAAGGTCCACACCCCTGAGAGTCATGTCTAATGTACAGAGGGGCAGGACAGTGAGTTTGCTTGTCATGTTGGCTGAGAGAGAGAGGCCACATCTGAGCAACAAAAGAGGTTCTCTTGGAGGTGACTCTTAGGCCTAATTTTAAGTAGGCTTAGCCTATCCTTTGTGGGGTTAAATTTCATATGAACAAACCCCAAAATTGGGGGCTCAGTCTATTGCTTTGGCTGTTCCCACTCCTTGTGAGAATATCAAGAATTCTCCACTTGGGGAAGTTGAATTTTCCACCTTTCTCACCATTCTCCCAAGGGGACTTTGCATATACTTTTTTATTCACTGTTCAAATCCTTCTGGGATTTATCGAGGCATCACTCTGGACAAACCTACAAAATCTCATGCCCTACTCAAGGTTCCATGTACTTATGGTGTTCAGTTAAGCTGTCCACATAAGTTATTAGGAAATGCACTAGTCAAAATATAAATTTTTTACCAAATAAATATTTTTTGCTTTAGTCTCACACATAAGTTAAAGTTTTAAAATATGAATTACCATCTACTGTCAGCACCCTGCATTATTAACATTCCTTTGTTCTTCCTCATGCAAAATGTTTTTAAATTTGTACATTTAGTCACTATCATTATACACTCTAAGCATTCCAAGATTATACCATCTCAGTCTTTATCGTCTGTCTTTTCTTCTGATTTCATTTGTGCCCTCAGGCCTCCTCCCTCTATCATTCTCACATTCAGCTTCATTCAGTGTTCTAACATTATTGTATTACAGTTAGGTAGTATTGTGCTATCAGATTCATTTTTAAGTGCTGTTTACAGATCTCATTTTTAAAACTAAATCATATCATGAAATCTTTAGGTAATTGAAGACATTAAGAGGAAAAACACTAAAGCAAAAGATATTAATCAAAACAATACTTCTGTTCACAAGTACCCTCTCATTACCATCTGCTTTGTTATAAACTAGTGTGCTCACATTATAACAGCAGTTATAGTAGAAGCAAGATAATTACTTAGAAGAAAGTAATCAAACGATTTCTTTTTTGGTAAGCTCCAAGGCAGTAGCTATGTCTTTGGTGTTCACTACTATATTAAAACATACTGCTTTTAAATTAGTCCCCTTATGATTTATTTAGCAACATTTTTTTAGTTTGACAGATTTTTAAATATTTTGTTTTTGAAGAATGGGAAGGATGAGAGGAGCAAACATCTTTTAAATATTGTTTATTAAATAAAAGTCTTCTTTCATTGATCTTGCAATTACTTGGGGCTACAAAGTGGAAATAATGTTTTATTAAAGACTTGTGTGAGAAACTAAATGCGTTTTTACTCAAAAACTTCTGATAGAATATAAATTACAGCTACATTGTAAAAATCCCCTTCAGTGTCATGTCATATAACTCCCTCCCTCTGTTGTTTGAAATGTTTTAAAATCTTATCATTAGCATTGGATTTTTCAAATCTCTTACATATCTTTATTTTGGTTTCATCAAAGTCAGATGCAATTTTAAGTTAACTGGAAAATTTTGGGGGTTCGTGCTTTAAGGCATTTTAACTATGAGATATATTTATGAAGAATTAAGTACTTTAAGATTTTTCTCTTGCCGTTATTTCCTCATCTCAGACAATGGTGAATTATAAAAAAAATAATTAAGAACTAGTAAATAATACACTGTTAAGCATAAGATTAATGGGAGATTGATCAAATATGACTAATTTGCTGAATGGTTTTTAAATTATCTTAGAAAATGGGGAGAAAGTAAAATTCTAATAGAAAATAATAATGATGTTCCTCTTTATTTTCTCTTTTCCTTTCTTCACATATACATTTTGTTTTAAATATAACTATTACTGATTGCTTTCATAAGAGAAAAATAACTCACATCACTATTCTAAAACTTTTGATTGCTGTTTTTATTTATTCATGCATTTAACAAGTATTTCTTGAGCATTTATGTGCTCGTTGTGATAACATGAATAAGGTAAATAAGTGTAGTTTCTGTCCTTGAGGAACTCTAGTTGTAAAGTTAATATATATATAAAATTATGTATTTTTTCATTTTACTGTATGTTATATATAAGTTAAATATTGAAAACATTTTAAATGCCCAAGTAGGAGAATGCTCAGAGAGAGGTATGTGATATGAATGTAAGCTGAAATATTTGTATGATTAAAAATGATGTTTTCAGTTCTGGAAAGATGGCAGAATAGAACAGGTTGAGTTCATCCTTTCTCCAGGGGAACAGCTAGAGAAGGAATGGAAAGGTGACTGGGACAGCGATGCCAGTGTGTGAGTGACCTGGGAGGGTCTTCTGCACCACATAGGGAGACCCTGGTTGCAAAAGCTGAAGGATTGAGATACAAGAGAACCAGAGCCGGCCAACTACTGCAAATAGCCTAGTGCGTCTGTTTCCAGACAGAGGCCCAGAGCTGTCAGGAGTGCACGGATAGGGAGACAGGGACTAGGAAGGACGCTAAACTGCAGCCCTTGGCCGTACCTCCCTCATGTGTCCCGCCCCCAGCCCTGCCACCATCGACTCCCCCACATCCCACACACCTGGACTCCATTACCCACCCACCTACCGCGCTTCAGGCATCCCTACCTCAACCACCCTACCCCCACCCAGTGCATTCCCGGCCCATACCCCCACCCCATGCATGAGCATGCCAGCCCCAGCCCCACCCACCTCTCCCACAGGAGTACACAGTCTCATTCTGCCCCTCTT
>PVIY010023959.1:0-38680 GCA_004026745.1 Myrmecophaga tridactyla | reverse complement strand
GTCCTATTCAAAAATGAATGCACATCCATAAGACCAGCATCCAGGGTTTATAACTGAAACATGTCTTTGTGGGTGATATGATTCAATCCATAACCCCATAACAGGTACATGCAATGCTTTCAGCTTACATACAATGGGGAAGTGTTTACATATATGCATATATATATCCATTTCTCCAACCCAGCTCTTCAAGGGCTTGGGCCAGTGCAGCTTCAGAAGACCAAAGAACACGTCTGGCACAGAGTCAGACATGAGTTTTATTAGAACTTATGAAGAGAAGATCAGCTCCCTGGAAAGGATGGCAGGGTGGGGGGGGGAGTACAAGGGACAGCTTGTAAGGGTTTAGGACAAGGGTATTCCATAGGATATGAGAATAGAGTTTTAGCAGGGTCTCATGATGCAGAGGATTGGAGATGTGTTATCAGTACATCAGAGGAAAGGAGTTGTAATGCTTTTTGAGATAAGTGGGTTACAATAACATTTGTAAATTATTTTCCTCCCTGAGGAGGTCTGTTGCCCTTTAACTTCTGTCCAGGTCATGTTGGTGGCCACAAGCTTTATCCTCAATATAGAGGGGTAACCTAGGCATGTCCACACCCATTACAATGAAGAAGTGTTTACAGGTATGTATGTATAAGTGTATACACAGATGCAAATGTTTTGGCTGCCATTTTGAATTTGACTTGTATATGTTATTCTATTTAATACTTCAACAACTTCAGTATATAATTATCTTAATTAAGATAGGTAATTATCTCTATTACGATTGAGGACACAGATCAGAGAATATAAGAAAACTTTTCTAAATTACACAGGTAATAAGTCACCACATTGAAATCTAGTTCAATTGGTTCATAAAGCTCATGCTTTATTTTCCACTACAAAATGCTGTTTCTTAGTAAAAGGGCCATTTAGATAAATGAGGAATCTTTCGTTTTTGTATGGATGATTATTAAAGTTAAACTAAGTTCTCTCCTACTTAATTGCCTTTTATGAGACTCAAATATAAGATATTATAAATTGGCCATTTTCAATGTGGCAGAGTGAAGAGTTTGTGAGACCCTTTTGCTATAAAGGAACAAAAAATTTATAAAAGACAACAGTTTCAGGACTCTGAAAAGGGACACAAAAATGTGTTGCTTTACAACAAATTGAGAAGCATTCATTCATGAGAATCTACTGAATGGTAGGGAAGAACAATAAAAGTCTATAGTGTTCTTATTCAATGGTTTCTTGCCTGGCCTCTAGCTTGGTCAGTGCTCTACCCGGGAAGTCAGTATTGGAGATTGAATCATTTCCTCCACAAAAGGAATATTCAAGTCCCAACTCCTGCTCCAGTAGGTATGAAGTTATTTGTAAATACGAGCTTTGGAGATTTCATTAGTTAAGGCATGCCAAAAACTAAATGAAGGTGGGTCTTAATCCAAAATGGCCATAGTCCTCAAAAGCAAAGGAAATTGAACACACAAGGAAAAGCCACAGGAGAAGCAAGAAGTCTGAAGTCAATAGAACCCAGAACAAAAGAAAAAGACACCATCCTATGCATTGCCATGTGACAGAAAAGCCAAGGAACTCTAAAGATTTCCGACCAGCCAGAGGTACTGACCCTAGGAGGAACATGATCCAATAAATTTCTCTTTTTTAAGTCAACCCAATATATGGTATTTCTTTGAGCAGCCAATATACAAATACTGACAGGTCATGAAAGGCAGAAGCTTTGTTAATGGAAAAAGCTCACTTGCTTTGAGCTACAGGCAAAAATGTCAAACCTCAAGGCATTATAAGCAAAAGTAGCCATCTGGGTGGCAAGAGGAAGGGGAAGGACAGTAGCTCTACTAGTGTGAGTTTGGGTCCTGCTTGGCTGACAAATGAGACCATTTATATTCAATATTGATTAGTGGTCCTATCCAGTATGATAGGAAATGAAAGAGAGAGAGAGAGAGATAAAGAGTGGGTAGAAAGAGAGAGAGAGAGAGAGAGAGAGAGAGAGAGAGAAAGGTATCAAGATAACTATAATGTAGAAGTAAAACTATCTTCATCCACAGGTGATATGATTACGTGCGTAGAAATCATAAGGTATCTACAAAAAAGTTAGAATTAATAAATGACCTTAGACAATCTTAGACATTGTACCTTTATTGGTACAATGTTTTACTAGGCTGAATAGGGGCTCCAACCATAATGTTTGCATTCTATTTCCCTGAACGTGATGTAAATGTCAGCTTATGTGTCACAAGTGTGAATATTATTTTATATGACAAAAGATGTGATTAAGTTAAGGATCTAGAGAGGAGGAGTTTATTCTAGATCATCTGGTGGGTCCTAAATTCAATCACCCACATCTTTATATGAGAGAGGAGGAGGAGGAGGAGGAAGATTAGATGTAGACAGAAGAAGAGACGCACAACATGAGAGAAGAAGAACAAGAAGAACAAGAGAGAGAAGGCAACGTGAAAATGGAAGCAGAGATTGGTATGATGCAGCCGCAAACCAGATAAGTCAAGGAATTCTGGGCAGCAATTATAAGAGGAGACAAGAAACATATTGCCCATCTCTGGAGGGAACATGGCCCTGCCAGCAACTTGACTTTGGACGGTTAGACTCTAGAACTATGAGAGGATAAATTTCTGTTTTGAGCTATGAAATTTGTGATGATTTATTGTAGTAGCCTCAGGAGCTTAATAGAATATCAATTACAAAATGTAATTGTATCTATTACCTAGAAATGAATAATCTAAAATTAAAATTAAGCAAACAATTCCATTCACAATATTGTCAAAAAGAATAAAATGGTGAGGAATAAATTTCATGAAAGTACTGCAAAATTTGCAAAATAGAAACTATAAAATTGTGCATAAAAGTAGAGATTGAAATAAATTGAGACACGGCCCATGTTCATGGATAGGAAGCTCAGGATGGCAATTCTCCCCAAATTGATATATAGATTTAACATGATCCCTGTCAAAATTCCATCATTTTTTTGTATAAATAGACAAGTGGATCCTAAAATATATATGAAAATCAAAAACCTAGAATGGCAAGAACAATTTTGATAAAGAAAAGCAAAGTTTGAGGGCTACACTAACCATTTGCAAAATATACTATGAAGCTACAATAAACAAGATGATGTCGAATTGGGATAAGGATAGGCACACAGCCAGAAATGAGCCCTTTACTTTATTATCAAATGATTTTTAACAAAAATGCCAAGGCAAATTATTATTATTTTTTTCTTCACATGTACAGGGACCAGGAAATGAACCCGGGTCTCCAGCATGGCAGGCGAGAATTCTGTCACTGAGCCACCATCGTACTGCCCAAGGCAAATTTATTTTTAACAAATGGTATTTGGAAAATTGGATATCAGCATGTACTTATACTTCACACTTTACACCTTAAATTTAATTATATATAAGTTAAGTACTTATTTCCACATTGTGTAACTCAGTAGTAAGATTATGAACACATAAATAAAAGCTGGGCAACAGGATTTTTAAAAATATTTTTTATTGAAAATCTTAACAACGGGTTCCATACATGGTATGCAATCAGTGGCTCACAATATCATCACATAGTTGTGGATTCATCACCACGATCATTTTTAGAACATTTGCATCATTCCAGAAAAAGATATAAAAAGAAAAAAGAAAAAACTCATATATCCCATACCCTTACCCCTCCCTCTCATTGACCACTAGTATTTCCATCTATCCGATTTATTTTAACCTTTGTCCCCCCTCTTAATTGTTTATTTTTTATCCATATTTTTTACTCATCTGTCCATACCTTAGATAAAAAGAGCATCAGACACAAGGTTTTCACAGTCATGCAGTCACACTGTAAAAGCTATAATGTTAGAGAATCATCTTCAAGAATCAAGGTTACTAGAACACAGCTCAACAATTTCAGGTACTTCCCTCCAGCCTCTACAATTTACCATAAACTAAAAAGGGATATCTATATGATGCATAAGAATAACCTCCAGGATAACTTCTCAACTCTGTTGAAATATCTCAGTCACCAAAACTATTTTGTCTCACTTCTCTCTTACCCTTTTTGGTCAAGATGGCTTTCTCAATCTCTTGATGCTGGGTCCTGGCTCATCCAGGATTTCTGTCCTACATTACCAGGGAAATTTACACCCCCTGGGAATTATGTCCCAAGTAGGTGTGTGTGAAGGGAAGGACAGTGAGTTCACTTGCCACGTTGGCTTAGAGAGAGAGGCCACATCTGAGCAACAAAAGAGGTTCTCTAGGGGTAACTCTTAGACATAAAAATTATAAGCAGGCTTAACCTGTCCTTTGGGCAAAAGGTTTTATAAGATATTTCACCAAAGAAGATATATGAATGGCAAATAAGCACAAGAAAAGGTGGTCAATATCATGTTACAGAGAAATGCAAATTAGAACCACAATAACATACCATTGCAAGCCCTCTAAAATAGCTACAGTTAAAAAGACAGAAAATAGCAAGCATTAGCAAGGATGTAAAAAATACCACTTTCATACATTGTGGTGGGAATTAAAATGGATGTATTTGTTTTCTATTACTACTACAAAAATGTGCCAAAAACTTAGCTTCTTAAGATTTATTATCTAATGATTCTTTAGGTCAGAAATACAGTATGGGTACCATTGAGTCAAAAGCAGGCTGTCTGAAGTTACGTTCCTCTCTCCAGACTTTTAGGGAAAATATATTTCCTTGCTCATGCAAATTTTGGCAGAATCTAGTCCATGCAGTTGTACAGTCTTCAGAGCTGTCCCCTGGGGGCCCAACTAACTTCTAGAGGCTTCTCTTCAACCCTTGCCTATGACCCTCTACTTTTCATAACCAGCAACAGGGCATCAAATATTTGTGTCATCCTCTGACTCACACTCTGACTCTTCATCCCACATTTAATGAGTCCTTTAATTACACCGACCTCATTTTAAGGTCCATTGATTAGCAACATTAATTCCATTGTTACCTTAATTACCTTTTCTCTGTAACATAACATATTCATAGGTTCTAGGGATTAGGAGTTGGGCATCTTTGAGGGACTTTTCTTCTGCTGCCACAATGATATAGCCACTTTAGAAAGCAGTTTCTTAAAAGGGTTAAACATAAACTTACCATATGACCCAGAAATTTCCCTTCTAGGAATCTATCCAAGAGAAATGAAAACATAGTTCCATACATAAACCAGTTCACAAATATCTCCAGCAACATTATGCATAACAGCCAAGAACTGGAACAATTCAAATGCTCCTCAACTGGTGAATGCATAAGCATAATATGGTATATTCATACAGTGGAATACTGTTCAATATTGAAAAAATGAAAAGCTACTGAAACATAGCAACAAGGAATGAGGCTGAAAAACATCACAGTGATTGAAAAATCTAGCACAAAATCCTAGTTATCATATTATTGCACTATATTAAATAGGCAGAACTGGAGAACTATAAGGACAAGAAGCACATCAGTGTACCTGGAGCTGAGGATGGGAGAGAGATTGATTGCAAGTGTGCATGAGGGAACTGTTAAATGATGAGAATGTTCTGAAATGGATCATGATGATGGTTGCACAACTCTGTGTATTTATTAGATATCATTGAATTGGATACATTTCTTTCCGGCAAATTTTGAGATATGTAAATTATGTCTAATAAAGCTCTTAATATTTTATAAATTACAAAATTCTTAAGAAGCAAAGGTGTTAGCTTATAGAAAATAGTTTTGAAAATTGAACCTATATGTTCATCCATTATTTCTTTAAATAATTCCTTTGAGTGGTTCTTAGATATCTGGCTCTGTATTAGACATAGTAGACAAGTTGACAAAATCTCTGCCAGCAGAGCTTATATCATAATGGGGTATTAAAAAATCAATATTGGAAATTTTTTTAAATGGCTGTATTATAACTATGCAATAAACATGCCCTTGGACTGGAACAGAGTGGGTAAATGTAGTTAAGAGATGAGGTCAAATGACCAGGGTTTAGAGCATTAATTAATTAATTATTATGAAATTTCTATTATAATGATTGAAACCATCCTTAGGTCAATTGAAAAATTTAGAATTAAAATCCATTTCAAACCTTCTAACTAACAACATGATATTAATTAAATATCTCTAGTTAAAGATATTTTTCTGAGTCAAAATTAGGTAGTTTACTTGCTTAACAGGAAAATTATCTTCATTTTGCATTTTGCTTTCATAAGTTAATATTCCCAAGTAAACTAGCATTTTCTAAAAAACACTTCTGCTATTAGCTACTTCATTATGTGTTTATGATTTCTGAAGCTTGACAACAACATCTCCAAAGCAGCAACCATTTCCCTAAGAAAGAGCGCCCAAGGGCAGTGATTGCTTAATCTCAGAAACATTCCAATGAAGGTTTCAAACCACTCTAGGAAGATTTCATATTTTTTGTTATGGAAGTACTATTCTACAGTAGGAAGAGAAAAACTAAAGGAAATCAACAAATAACAGCAACAAAAATCCTTAAACTTTAATTAGGTAGAAATGAACTCATGGACAAGTTATCTTTACTAAGTATAATTTCTTAACTATGAACTTTCCAATTGGGTTACACAATCCTACCACAGTTGATCTGTTATCATAATTAAATGGGACAATGTATGAATGATGCCTGGCACAGTTCCTGCTATGTTCTAAATATTCAACAAATGTTACCTTGTTTTTCTTTCCTACAAGAGGACTTTACTACTCTATCTCACTCTCAGACATATCAACTTTTCAGCAAACATGGAAGGTATTTCACATTCATTAAAGTTTTGGATCAATGGTTTATTTCATGGGTTTGCAATATTTATTCATATGAGTCTTCATGCAAGCAACAGATACACCAAAATTGTAGAGACAATGTTTCGATAATCCAGAGGTGGAGAATTCTTCAATCCAAGAAAAACCCAATTGAACAACTACTAGATGTGCAAAGGGAAATGTATAAAAATGACCAAGAAGAAAAAAGCATCAAAATCATGGTTATAAAAAATTAATAGGATTAATGACAAAATAAAACAATCATTTGTTTTGTAGGATATACTAATTTTTCAATGTTATAGGATGAACATAAGGAAATGTAGAAATAAGAGGATCTTGTAAATTGGCATAGTTCACCCAGTTAGTGATAAGGTAAAAGGCATGTGCTGGAGGAATCCAGGGTTAGAAAACTTCTATGTTCTTCACATATTATATGTCCCTGGTGGAGAACATTTGATAAAACCAAGAGTGGAAATAGGGATTTTTGCTTTTAACAGTATTATGCCAGGAACAGGCTTCCCTCTCCTCATCTGAAAGATTAACAGTGTGGGGGGTGCAAGGGGACTTCAGTGGTAGAGTTCCTGCCTGCCATGCGGGTGACCAGGGTTCGATTTCCGGTTCATGCACTTCTTCCAAAACAAAGCAAACAAACAAAAATTCAGCAAGTGGTGTTGCAATAACAGGATACTCACATGGAAAAATCATGAAATGTGACCCCACCATACCACATACAAAAAAATTTGTTTTTAAATATAGATTAGCAGTGTGTCATTGCTAGCGAGGATAAGGCAATCGCTAATTAAATAAAGCCCTGCCCCTTGTCAGGGCCTTTGAGCTATGCACAGCTGTGAACTCCCTTTGAATGTGCAGGAGCTACTTAAGTGCCAATGGACTTAAAAAATCATGAAATTTCATTGCTCTTTTCTTTCCTAAGACTTCACTGCATTAAGTGGAAAGTGATGCCAGAATAGGGAGCACATGTCTCAAAGTTAGAAAAACACTTTTCTTATTTCTTGTACTTCTTCTAGAGGTCTTCAACAGGAATTAAAAAAAAAAATTAAAATTGTAATAGAATGTTTACTGTGTGCTAAGGATTTTCTAAGCCTTTTATATTTAATCTTTTTAACAAAGTATACTTTAGTTATTACTATTATCCCCAATTACATAAGAAAATTGATAAACAGACAATTAAGTAATTTGTCCAGCTAGTACGTGGCAGACCCTGAATATACTTCTCCTCAGAACACCCTCTAAATCACTTTCCATACTACTTTGTGTATCCATAAGTTCATATACCTATCTGTATGAATAATTTCCAATCAATGGAAAGATATACATTTCCTTTTCCAAGACTGAAAAGATATTGAAATACTGTTTTGTGATTTAAGGTATATAACTTTTGTTGATTAACATTCATTTTAAATATGCATGCATTTTTCCTAACTGTGGCTCTATTCCCCAACCCCATAGTAGGAATTAATAATAGGATATCTCTATAGAATTATGTATCACCCAAATGCTCTTGATAATTTGGTTGATTAATCTTTTATATCTTCAATTGTATTTCACTAAGGGAAAATGTGTTTCTCCATTATTTTCCCCACTATGACAAAAATATAACTAAATTTTTGGCAAATATTTAGTATCAGAACTTCCATAGTAAGCAAGAAACCATTGAACTTTCATTATTATTCTTCTTTACCATCATAGCACAAATGAAATCTCAAACAGTATTTGACTGAGATCTGATAACTAGATCTTGCTCTAGCTTTCTCCTTTTTCTCAGCTTTTAAAGAGATTTTCACATAAGTTACCAAATATACCAAATGTCACAATTTATTTGACACTCTGACATTCACAAAGTTTCTGTTTTTTCATTTTGTCAAGGCCAAAGCAAATGAAGTGTGCATATATTTTACACTGTGGTAAACATTTAATTCACAGAAAAGATGCCATTTTTTTAAATGCTCAAACTGCTTGTTTAGGCAAAATTGTTACTTGACAGAATGTTTTACATACCAATAACATGGTAGACATGAATGTACATACTTCCATTTCCTTCTTTCATCTATGACATAAAAATCTATCACCCATAAAAAACTTCACAGTATTTTGAGCTTAGAGCACTTCTCAAACTCATAGGAATAAGAATGAATTATTTTGGTAGAATATCAAGTATGAAAGACCTTTGCCCTAACTTTGAGTTTTGAGCAAAATTTTCCTAACCAATATTCAAGATTTTAAGAAAACTTGTAAAAAGTCTTTGTGATGGTTTGATAATATTATAGACCCCAGAAAAGACTGTTCTTTAAATGCTAATCCAATCTTGTGAGGGCAACCACGTTCTTTTTATTCTGATCCAATATTTAGGATGGAACCTCTTAGTTAGGTTGCTTCCATGGAGATGTGGTCCACCCAATTGTGGAAAATATCTTTTGATTAGATGAAGATGTGACTGTGCCCATTCAAGGGGGGGGGTGTCTTAATTAGTTTACTGGAGTCTTAAAGAGAGTTCACAGAGAGAGAAAGAGCTCAGAGCCAACAAAGACCCAGATGTTTACACATGCTTGGAGTGCAGCCACAGATACTTAGAGAGCCATTAGAAACCACACAGGGTAGCTAAGTGAGAGCCCACAGACACTTGGAGTGGAAGCCACTGGAATCAGAAGTACAAAGCAAGGACCTCAGACACCAGCCATATGCCTTCCCAGCTGACAGAGAAATCCTCGAAGCCATTCTACCATTCTCTGGAGTCAAGGTATCCTTCTCTGGATGCCTTAGATTGAGCTCTTTATGGCCTTAGAACTGTAAACTTGTAACTTGATAAAACCCTTCATAAAACCTGATCCATTTCTGGTATATTGCATTCCAGTAGCTTTAGCAAACTAAAACAGTCTTAAATAAAACTGTGTGACTGATTTCCAGTGACAATATTAATATTGGATGTTTTCCAGATAAAAGGATTCCTGAACATCAGCCAATTTTAGCCTAGTGGAAAAATAATGATGGAGAATAGCAAAAAACATAAGTTGGACAATGGTTTCAAGGATACTCAGAGCACTTATATCCACCTGTCTTTTATGTTTTTCAAATTTAATCCTGCAACACAATTCACTTCATTCAGGGGTACCCCACATGTGCTCCTGAACACATTCCCTTAGTCACCAACAAACACAAAACCTTTAACTGACAAAGTTGTCTCAAGACTGTTACTAGATGAGATTTTAAGAAACCACTTGCTGATATTTGGGAAAACAACTTTCCCTCCTTCATCACTGCCATCAGGAGTGCCTCCCTCTGATCTCAAAGCAGTTGTTAGCTAATGCAACATCCATGCTCTATATGCTGGCAGTGTATACCCTAAGGCCTCGGTGTCTCATTATGACTCTTAACTACTCATATGGACGTTACCGATAAGCTGGAGTTACATCCAACTGTAGTTCTATGCTCCAAATTTGGGTTCAGACTCAATATGGAAATGAAACCCAGCTCGATCATTACCTATTTGCTTGACTTTGGGGAAGTCACAAGCCGTCTGTGATCCTCAGGAGTTTCATATTTAAAATGGAGAGCAGGTAATGTAGCATGATGAATTAGGTCTTCTGTTTTCCAAACAGAAATGAGAGTATTATGTTAAAGTTTCTAGTGTTTCACAATTATTATGCTTTGCGAAACTATCTGTCCATTTCAATTTGTCTTTGTGCTGTATCAATTTAACATATATTTATTGATGAAGGTACAGGAGCAGTTTCCATGGAAGTAGAACACAGGTGAGTGGCAGACACTGTGTTATATTCAGAATTTATTTTGCTCTCTGGTTACTGAGGCATTATATTTGGACTATGTCTCTCTCTTGTTAGTACTTGTTAATTCCATGTTGATTATTTGCCTTAATGTAAAAGCTTCATTGATACCCCTTCATCTATTGAAACACTTATCATTACCAAACTACTTTTGTACCCACATGAACACCTGAAATCTACCAGACATTCCCTTAACACATCTAAACCCATATGAAAGCATTGCTTAGGTTCAAACTGGGACACATGCACACACAAAAGCACCTAATTATATAAGTGCAAATTATGTGCTAAAATCCTGCATTTAAAATCCCACCACAAACAAACATGCAAACAAACAAAAATATCCTATATGGCAAGGAAAACCAATATCTCACCATCACAAATTTGGGTACTATATGTGAAAATTAGGAACTGTGATTAAATAGCTTCATAAGTGCTAAAAGCATGCAATTTGATGTATCCTTAGGATTTCTTAACAATCAAATTCACACTCTTAAAATCCCCAAATTATTTTCTGTCCCAAATGGCTTTCTATCTTGGTAAATTTCTTTATCTGGCTGCACAGATTACAAATGGGATGTGTCTAAAAATTTCCACAAATGAGTACATTGAAACCTCTTGTCTGAAACTTCAACTCCTCTTTGCCTAGCAACCATGGCTAAGTTTTCTACATTATTTTAATGTATGTATAACTTAGTAGAAAGCTGGAATTGAGGGGCAAGTTTCTGTTGTTAAAAGGTCTATAACACAAATGACAGAGAGACTGGAATATGCTGTGTTCCTCCCATAATTTACCAGAGGAATTATTTGGCATAGAAAGGTTAACCTTTTTATACCTATTTCTGCCTCCTTTCTGCATGATAATCACTTAGAAAGAGAACGTCCCAATTTCCTTGCTAAATTTTGCTACTGAAAAAAGCAAAGGAGAATATGACCTGAGGGGGATCAAAGAAAGCAAAATATCAAGTGGTTATGTGCCCGAACTCTGGAGTCATACCCAAGTTGGGGTAACCCTCTACTCTGCCGTAACAAGGCATTTTCCTTGGACAAGTCACTGAACCTCTCTGATTCTTTAGGGTATCATAAATCACATAGAGATTATGATAGGGGCCACTCTGCGAAGTTGTTGTGAACATTATGGGAGATAATATAGTATGTTGATCCAATATAATGCCAGGATGTTAAGTTGTGGCACAGTGCCGGCGCAGCTAGTGAAAACCCATTAGCATGGTAGGCAGCTAACCTATAAGGAGATTAAATTTTATTCTATCAGGTGATCCATTTTCAGCTTCTTTAAACCTCTTTCCCTTCTAGAAGTCTATGTTCTTTCAATTCTTGTTTATTTCCACAAAAGGCATTTACTGATAAACCTTTTTTTTTAATGTTATAAGCAAGTATCCATTCAACTCCTCAACAAATTCACAGTAAACATCTAGAATATATTGAATACTAGACAAGAAGCTTAGAGCACTGTGCTGTGTTAAACAAAATGGCCAGAAATTCTGTACTTGTGAGGTTTCAGACTAATTAAAGAGGGACTATTTTTTCAAATGATTACTCAAATTAGAAACAGTTCAGATGACACATGACACACAGAATTGGAAAAATACAAAGACCATAATTTGGAAAATACTGCTTTATGCCATTGTGTCTTATTCCTTTGAAGTGAGGACTCAGGTCTTAGTATTCTTGTTTGGTTTTTGATGTTTAAATAAAATCTTAAGGTTAGAAAGATTATGAGGAACTTTCAATGGCATCACATCTATCTTTTCATCTGATACAGCAATTCCTCTTTAATTATAAACCATCTACATTAGTTTCCTATTTATGTTATAAGAAATTACCACAAATTTAACGGCTTCAAACAACAGTAGTTTACTATCTTCCAAGTCTGAAAGTCATAAGTCCTAAAATCAAGGTGTTGGCAGAACTGTGTTTCTTCTGGAAGCTCTCTGGGAGAATCCTTTTCCTTATCCTAGCCTTGAGAGGCTGCTCTCATTCTATTGCTCTGTAACTTGCAAAATTCTGAATTCTGGTTCCAAAATCACAACACCTTTCCCTCTTAGGAGGACTCTTGTGATTGCATTGACTCAACTGGATACTTATTCACATTGTTAATGTCCCTTTGCCAAATAAGTTAGCATAGTCACAGGTTCCAAGGATTGGGGCATGGACTTCTTTGGGGCAGGAGAATAGCATTATTCTCTCTACCACACAAAAGGATGTAGGTCCCATCTTGTGAAAAATTCTTTAAGCTGAAATCTTTCTGAAGTCAATCCCTTCAAGACAGATAAAACAAATCATACCATCCTCAAAGTGATAGTTTATAAAATATCAAGACTTTGATCACACCCATCCAAATCTTCTATTCTATAGGCTACACTCCTTCAGAGCAGTTACTTGCTTCACTTGTGATATAACTTGAAGTGTCATTATTCTTGTCAGTCTACTTTCAATTTACCTTCAGTTTGTCTATATATCTTAAAGTGTGAAAGCCAGACCACAGAATCTTCCAGGTGTGAGCTTTCTTGTTCAGAAGTATCCCAAGTTTGAATTGTCTTTTTTTCCAGTAAAACCACGGTGGTAATTCATATTGAATTTTCTGTTGACTATTCACTTCACAGCTATTTTACTAGATCCTTGACTAGTCTCTCCTCATATTTTTTGAATTCTGAATCCTCTTCCCACAATCTTTATAGGACAGATAATAATACTAGACCTATAGGACGACTCTGAGAATTACATGTTATCTCTGTTACATGATATGTATACAGAGATATTTTCTTTCTCTGTTCCCTCAGTCTTAAACACCCACCAGTGCCATATATTTTTGATGAGACTAAGGGAAAAAAAAACATGATTCTAAAGAAAGGCATAAGTCAGTTCTTTGTGGATTAAAAATTTAGATATCTAGAGGGGCCAGACAGGTGACATTAATGTATAAGTTGAACTGCATGTCGACGACAGAGAGTAGTAAGGTTCTGGCCAACTGGAGAAGATATTACTTGTTGTCTTGTGTTGGGTCCCCTAAAAGCAGAACCTGAGACAAGGATTCCTGCTAAATGGATGCATTTTGGGAATGCTCTCAGAAGGAGAGAGAGAGAACCATTTCTGAGAGGGCTGGCAGTTAACAATAGCCAAGAACTGGGAAGGAGTACACTAGTCATCCAGTAAGTGGGTCTGAGTCAGGCAATACAATTTCACTACACTTTTCTTCCATACCACAAGGCTGGCAAAACACAACCAGCATCAAAATATTGAGAGGGTATAGAGGGAGGTGGCTGCTTAAAATTGAAGGTAAAGATAAAAGTGGGGAATTGACCAGTGGAGAGCCTCCCTACAGAACCTGCTAAGGAATTCTCACACATGTCCAACGGGAGAATGAACGTTATATAGAAGGCAAAGGACAACATTCAGTATCAGCCACGAGAAGTGCCATTAATCAACAGAAATTACCTCAACAGAAACCTATCATTTCTCAGATAATAGGATCACTTGTAGGAGCCAAGGCCTAGGTGAAGAAATCAAAGGAGTTAGACCAGGTGCAAAGTGAAGGAGGAGGAGGGCCTCATTTACTAAGTCTCAGTACTGTTGGAAGAAAATTAAACAAGTAGGTTGGATGAGGAAATCAATCTTGTGAACTTCAGTAAATTTGGCTGAGGAATATTGGTAAACCATTCCCAACACTGCTTTGTTTTGTTTTGTTTCTGAATACCCACTTGAAGTAACATATGAAAGAGCACAAGTCATAAAAAGAAATAACACAAATCAATGTGCTATCAAAACTGTCTTTCCAAACCTGTTCTCAACAGCCTTGGAGAAATTATACTTTATGTCTATTTATCTCTAACAACAAACACAATGCCTGAAACCCAATAGAAGAGTAAATTTTAGTAAATGAATATATTAATTTTTATAGTGCGTCTTTTGGATATTATTTTACTAAGTTGGTAAATCTTTCACGAAATAAGAATGGAGGGCTGTTCCCAAAGTAAGCAAAAATTGGGCTTATTTTTGCCCAGTTTTTGAATGGGCAAAATTTGAATTTCAAAAATGAACAATTAAAGACATGTATATAGAATTATTGCATCTGTATCTTAGAAAACTATAATTTATTATGCATTTTATTGCTAAAATACTAGAAAGTGAACATCCCTAAGGGAAAAATAAGACGATATTTAGATATTTACCACATTCACTAAGTTGCAATGTTCCAATGAAACAGAAAACACTCTATTACATCATTTCATTAAATTCTTTCAAGAATTTCATGCAATAAATATTATTAACCCCATTTCACAGTTGAGAAAACTGAAGTTCAGAGAAGTTAAATATCATGCCTTTTGTGACAGAACTCATAAATGATAGAAGCAGGATTCTAGTTCATGTCCATCTGTTGCCAAGTATGTGAAACCATTTAAAAAGGTCTTTGCTTTTGGAAAAGCATAAAAATTGCATGCTCCCACATTTTAAATTTCCTGAAGTTCTAGGTTAGTATGAACTCATAGACTTTCAATTAAGCATCTGAAACACATTTTTGACATTCCCTTTCTGTATTTTGCATTAATTCAAAGTTTTTCCAATAATTCAAATAGAAATAGAACATGCTCTTTTAAAAGCATTTCTTACTTAATTTTCAAATATATGCCTTTACCACATTCAGCAAATGCCCATGGTCATTGGATGGTATTGGATGAGTGGATGGTTGGAAGAATGTGCATGATTTTATTCATACTTCCTGGAGAAAGGTCCTAATATGTGTTACTTAATAAACTTAGAACGAATGAAGCTCACTATAAGTAATTAAAGAAAACAAAGTTCTTTGACATAGACTGGCTCTTAAAATGATTCCAGACTCTAGTTATGTGTTGTCCTTTCAACAGCTGTGGTTACCAAACGGAAACGAATTTCCATTTTATGATACAACTGGTTTATTGTGTTTGTTTTTCATATGTAGATATTTTTTGCAAACATCATCAACTATTTTTTTTCTCATTTTTCTAAATATCTGCTGGGAAAAAAGTAAATATTTCCATTATCATCTGCTAATTAGTGCACTGAATTTGTGTATTTTCATCAGAGTTACTACTTTTGAATGACCTAGAAAAAAGTCAAGTGGGAATTGGATACTATACATCTGATTTTACTAATTAGGTAGAGCTGTCATTATTTCAGTGGAATAATTGTTCTGGAAAGACATCATCACCATTTATAAATTTGGCACAGATATTTGGTAGAGTGCAAAATCATATTTAACTTTTCCTTCTCTATGTGAATAATCCTTACGTATTAAAATCCAACCCCTACAATTACAATTCATTAGTAAAGACAGCTAGCACTATCTTCAAATATATCTAACAAGATTTGTTTTCCATTTCCTTCTTCACAACAAATTTAGAGCAACCTGCCATCTCTTGCTTGGAGTACTGAAGCAGGTCTCCTAATAGGCCCCCCAGTGAACCCCCCTTGCCCATCTGTAGGCTTTTTTCCACAGAGCAGTTAGATGGTTTCTCTTAAAATGTTATGTCTTAAGTCTCTTCTCAGCTCATAGCCCCTAACGGATCTCTAACTACTCTAAGTAAAATCAAAAGTCTTCATCATTGGTTACAAACTTCATTGTGAACATGTCCCCATCTACTATCTCTGGCTTTATATCCTACTACCTGTTTTTCTCCTCTTCAACCTATACCGACCTCCTTTCTATTCCTCAAACATATCATACACGCTACTTTGCCTAAGATGCTTCAAAGTGGGCATCTGCTCTCTCTTTCACCTGGAATTCTCTAACCACACATGACCACACTGCATGTCTCCACTCTCTTTCTACTCTCTGCTTATTTCTCTTCTCAAGAATATTCTTGACTATGAAAGGATTGAAGCTTTGCTGATACATTTGCTCACATGTTACACTTTACCTCTCCACCAAGTGCAAGCACACTGATCTTCCACAGCTGAGATGTTTCCATAGGGTTGTCTCTCACCTTAACTCCATCCTCCTTTAAATCACTCAAATGTCTGGCTAGTTTAGATTTTATATATATATATATATATATATATATTATACATTCAAATAGCACCACATTGGTTTTCTGTCTTCCTTGGTATTCTTAACCACAGTTGGAAGTTTACATTAATTTGGAAAATTATCTGATTAATATTTGTAGTGTATGATCAATGGGGATCACCTTAAAGCCTTAGCTGATTTTTTTATCATAGATTCAAGTACACTGCCTGACAAAAAATAGACACTCGCTCAGCACGTGCTGCTAATAAAGTAATTAATTCCCTAGTAAATCCAAGTGATATTGGATAGTTACAAAATGGCTTATTTTCCAGGGCTACCATAAGAAAGTACCATAAACTTCGAGTCTCAAATCAACAGAAATTTATTGTGTCACAGTTCTTGGAGCTAGAAGTCTGAGATCGAAGTGTCAGCAGGCCCATGTTCCTTCTGAAGTCTGTGGGGAATAATCTGGTCCATGCCTCACTCCAGGCTTCCAGCAGTAGCCTGCTCAATCCACAGCATCCTCTGTCTCAAGAACCACATGATGTTCTCCCCTCTGGCTATGACCATATTTCCCATTTTATAAGGACACCAGTCATATTGGAATACGTGCTCGACCTCCTCCAGTATGACCTCATTTTCACTTGTCTACTTCCATCTGTAATGACACTTTTTCCAAATATGACCATATTCTGAGGAACTGGGGATGAGTACTTTGACGTATCTTTTGGGGGGATGCAATTTTATGCATAACACAACATATACTATGCAACAAGCATATCTCCAGTTTCCAATAAAATCATATGCAGGATGATGAAGAATCAAGGGGAAATTGCTTTTTCAAGTTTAAGAGTGGTCCAAAGGCTCTAACAATAACAGCAACGACAACCCCCAACCATACACATATGTAGAGGTGCATGTGTGTATACATTGAAATAGATTCCAGTTCTTTAAAAAGGGCCATTATGATTTAGTTGTATCTGATAGATCATGTTTAAATGGAATCTAAGAAACTACCCTGTTTCAAAAAGTGCATATGAACACTAACAAAAATGTTAACAAAGCAGTTTACAGATTTAGTTCTGTGAAATAGTTAAACAATAAAGATATCAAATGATTCTCCCATCTATCATACACTTAGATAAGCAATGACATCCTGAGGACCAGACTTCTTGCAACCTGCTACCTAAATTTCTCCCACTGGAATAAAAGATACCATCACTCCCAGATAATCCTTGATAATTGGCCTTCCCGGTCCCATCGAATTAATACTAGTATTTGCCTGAGGCATTTTAACACTTTTCCCTTTCTCTGCCAATAGAAGGCTTTCATGTAGATGTTTGCCTAAAATAGGCAGTGAGTACTACCTCCAGAGGAAGAAATGGGGCATGTTTGGAGCTGGCATGTAAAAAGCAGGGAAGAAGAGCTTCTTTTTTTCACAAATTAACTGTAAGTAGTATCAAAATCCATGGATCGCACTATAATATTGTAAATTTATATGCATCTCAGGTGATACCCAAATGAATGTAGAATTGGCAACTCAAAATGTTGAAGAGTGATAGGAATGTGCAGTCAACTAGATCCTTTAACTTAACATAATTGCTTTAAAATACCAACTAAGACAGAGGGCAAGGAAGGGAAGAGACTAGTACTGCAGCCAGAGCATAGAGATGAGGCTAGGATGGAGTATTAATTTTCCTGAAGACCCAGTGTAGCAAGGAAGAAACAACAATGGGACTCAGGAACCTCTGTATATTTTTGCCTCTCATCTTATAAATGAGGATAATAGCACTTTCTACCTCACTGGGTTGTTGTAAGGATTAAAATACTATGCCTAACTTCACAGAGTTGTTTTCTGGATTTAAATATGTAAAATACTTCGAATGGTGTCTGGTACCATTTTAACTTTACAGAAGAGTTAGCTGTTACTGTTATTACTCTCAAGCTTGACAATTTTAGCAAAGCATTTTAGATATGTAAATGAATTTACAGAAAGTCTAGTCCTAATATCTTGCCCAGCCTTAACCCATTTTATAGGTCTGAAAAAATTCAGTGAGACCTGAAATATATGAAGATTGCTTAATCTCTGTATCTCTAAAATGTAAGTAATCAAAAAAAAATCAAACTATTTGAAAAATTCCTGCCAGGAAAAAGACCAGTAATTTCCCTGAGGATGTGGAGACTTGAGAAAGAACAAGTTACTTTTTTCATTATAAAAATAAACTTGTAAGTATAATAAATTTGAGTATAAAAAAAGAAACAAGCAAATGCACAGCCCCCCATACACACACTCACACACAAAAAAAAACACATGCAAGCAATATCCTCATTTAGAGGCTATCTTCCTATAAATAACATTATATTTCACGGTCAAATTTTCAATCTTGATATTAGCAGGAGACACTAAGTACAGAATATATAAACAAACATTCATGGTTTTCAGAGGTCTAGTCTTTTACTTTTTTGCATGCTATATAAGTTGGGGTCACATTTCCTTGTTTTTCCATGTGAGCATCCCCTTATTGCAGCACCATTTTGCTAATTTTTTTGTTTGATTGTTTTTCATTTGTTGTTTTGGGAAGTGCATGGGCTGGGAATCAAACCCAGGTCTCCGGCATGGCAGGCGAGAACTCTGCCTGCTGAGCCACTTTGGCCCACCCTCGATATATTCTTTTGATAAAACTATAAGGACATTTAAGAAAATGTGGCTCCTTTATCCAGTACATGACAAAGCCACTCTTGAGAGAATAATGAGTCAAATTTTCAAAATGAAAATGAAACCTGCCAAATATATTTACAGTTTACCAGAGACACATCTAGATATTTTGGTTAAAAAAAATACTACTTTACTCTACCTGACATTTGGACTTGTTGGCCACAGAGAATACCATCACATGGACATAAATATAACTAACAGAAGAACATAAAGATAAGAATTAGGGATAGCTTTTTTTCTGTTTCCTAAGAGCTAAACAGAGGGTTTCTAGAGAAAAGAATATATTTTGCTAACTATATTAACTTAGAACACAAAGAACACAAACCATATTCTAGTTTAAACTTTTGTCTTATCCACAATAGCTGAGGAAATGGAGATAAGAAGATGGTAATACAGTACATACCATACCCATTGGTATGCATGGAGAGAGGACCAGAATACATGTCTCTTGATACAAGTTTTATCATTGTTATTCCACATGGTTTCCTAGTCTTGGTTTAAAAACATTTATATTAACAGCAGCATAACCAATTTAAAACCAGTAACACAGTTATTGGTAAGGTTCAAATCATGAAAATGGCTCCTAATCAGGACATTTAAGACAATCAAGCTATAAAGGAAAGCATGATTGAAAACCCTTATTACAATAGATTTTAAAATAATTTTTCCTCTGTTTTTAATTTGTCATAGTATATATATATACTATATTATATATTTATATGTATGCACACACACATATATATATATATACATGCACATATATACTATGTATTTAGGATATTTACATGTATATACATACATATACATACATACATATATATATATATATATATATATATATCCTAAAAATCCACTCTTTCTCAGAGCTCTGGAAAACACTGAGAAGGCTACAGTAACAGGATAAGTGCTGAATCAAGAAAAAAGAAGTCTAAGAATGGCAGGAGAAGCACGCATGCAGTACCCTTTCTGGTTCCTCCCCCAACCTCTATGTGTGACAGAGTGAAGTAGCTTGCACTCTCATTATGGGTCCCTCGCCCTGCTCAGATAAATCAAAGGCCCTTATGTGCATACTGGGGTGCTTGTGTGTCTGTGCCAAACTATCTGGTGGCAACCTGAGCAACTGAACCAGGACACTCCTCTCTGGCTCTAAGTCCCAGAATTTGCCCTGCAGGCATAAGCAGTTTACTGATAATTTAGCAGAAATTTGCAAACTGAAGTAGCTTAAGGAAAAGGATTACTAGCTTCAAGACATACAATAGAGCACCTGGGAATGGGATATCTATTTCAAGGGAAGTAGGGTGGGCATTTCTATCCTTGTATGCAGGGGAATTTCTAAGATCAGGAGTGTATGCCCAGAACGGAAGATATATATTCATAAAATATACAGAGGAACCCACTTATTCTCCATGGTCTGATCTGAAGGGGAAATTCTGAAGGGTAGTATCAGCCAACACAGAATCAGTTTGCAAAGATTGTTAAAGGCATTTTTTTGCATTGGACTGTTTTAACTCCACGAACTCAAGGAAATCTCTGTCTCATCATTAGCTGAATACAAACTTAAGGAACTGACACTGCAGAAACTGCCAGAGTTAACATATTAAAATGTACAGAGTACAACAAACAGATACAAGACAAACAAAGAATCAAGAAATAATGGCCCATCCACAAGAATAAGATAAAAATACAGAAACCATCAGTGAATACCAGATTTTGGAAATTCCAGACAAAGACTTAAAAAAAAAATCTTCAATATGCTCAAAAGCAAAAAGAGAACAGAGATTGAGCTAAAGGATATCAGGACAATAATAAATGAATGCTAATTCAAACTTCCTTTTGACATTTTCAACAGAAGATTTGAGCTAGGCAGGAAAAAAGAATTAGAAAACATGACTATGTTTGCTCAAGCTGAGGAGCAAAAAGAAGAAAGAATGAAGAAAAGTGAACAAAGCCTGAGAGACTTAGGGGACATCATCAATCATACCAATTTTTATGCATTATGAGAGTTCCAGAAGGAGAAGAAAGAAAGGCAGAAGGAATAGTCAAAGAAATAAAGTCAGATAATTTCCCAAATTTAACAGTAGATATAAATATGAAAATCCAAGAAGCTCAACAAACCCAAACAGAAAAACTTTATGAGAGAACCATGCTGTTTTATTTATGCAGGCTATTCGAGCAAATAGGTAAATGATGGGAATCATTTGGCTTAAATGATGGGAATTTATTAGCTTGTGGTTTTGAGGCTGAGCTCCTTGAAGAATTCTGAGGGCAACTGCATCCTTGGTCCCTGTGTCATTTAGCAGAGAACATGATAGCATCTCCTCATCTCTCCTTTCTCTTCCAGTTCCCATCTATTTCTAGTCTCTTGCTTCCTGTTTTATTTCCTCCATCATCTGAATTTCACTCTTCTTGTAAAAGACCGCTGTAATAGGATTAAGATCCAGCCAGAGTGTGTGGACCCCACCTTCTTAATTGAAGTAGTTTCGAAATTTCCTATCCAGATGGGTACATATCTACAGGAACAGATTAAATGTAAGATTTGCTCTTTCTGGGATACATTCAGCTGCAAGCCACCATACTCCACCCTCAGGTGCCAAGAAAGACATGTTCTTTATATATGCAAAATACATTCATTCAGGGGGTGCTCAGGTGGTTCAGTGGTAAAATGTTCATTTTCCATGCTGGAGACCTGGGTCTGATTTCTAGACCATGCACCGTTCCCACCAAAAAATACATTCATTTTGTCACAATATCCCAAAAGCCTTAAGTCATTTCAGAAAAAAATGTTAAATACAAGATTTCTTCAAAGATATGGGTATGGAGTGGTACAATAGTGGCTCAGTGGCAGAATTCTTACCTGCAATGTTGGAGACCTGGGTTCGATTCCTGGAGCCTGCCCATGCCAAAAAAAAAAAAAAAAAAAAGGGAGAAAGATATGGGTATGGGCTTTCCTGGACATAATCCCCCCTCCATCTGTGGACCTGTGAAACCTAGAGAACAAGTTATCTATTTCCAATAGACAATGGAACGATAAGTCTGGGATGAACATATCCATTCTCATAAGGATAAACTGGAGGGGAAACAGGGGTTACAGGTCCCAAACAATTTTGAAACCCAGTAGGGCACACTCCACTAGATTTCCTGGTCCAAGCGAAATCTATAGAATGGCATTTTGTCCTCAGGGCCTAATGAAGCATCAGTCACATGTTTTCCAAGTGCTTGAACAGTAGCCATACTTTTCATGAACATTGAGGTGAAGGCTTCATCATCTCCAAACATCAAAATGACAGCCAGGCAGTGCAAGGTTAGCTTAGTGTTTGATATTCCACCTCTCATGCCTGCACATGCAAAAAAAAAAAAAAAAAAAATAGCCAGACTCTGTACAAATGCCAGGAGACAAGCTCCATCCTCAGAGCACTGCTGCAGTAGTGCTTATTCTGAACAATAGGGCAGAAGGCCTTCCCTACCCAAGTACTGGGGCAGACTCACCCTTTCCACGTATGGGTGTACCTCCTTCTTAGCCAGAGAAGATGTCTTTGGTCCAGTCCTCAGCTTTCATTGTTCCGACCTTGAAGTGATTTTTCCTTCAATCTGTCCCTTCTCAGTCTCATTAAATCCAGGCTGGTTGTGGTGTCATTCATAAAATTTTGCAAAATCTTATTGATTTTGCATGTAATTCACAAGGGTCTAAACCATCAGAAAAAAAGAATTTTCATTGGATCATTCCTGAATAACTGCATTTCCAGTACTTTCTACCATGGAAATTGCTGACTGGCTCCATGTTCATTTAAACCCTTATGTGGAGCACTGGTCTCTGGGGACCCGCTACCTGGAAACTCAGAATTTTCTGTATTAGTCAGGGTGCTCTGTGTAAACAGAATTGGTAGTTCTGTGTGTATGTGTGTGTATGTTTGTAATGTAAATATTATGAGGGGTTTTTTTAGTGAATTTTTTAAATAGATTTAGCTTACATAACTGTGGGAATAAGCAAATCCAAATTCTGTAGGGCAGGCTGCGAGCTGGGAACTCAGATGAGGATTTTTGGTGAATTCCTCAAGAAAAGCTGGCTGGCTGAAGTAGAGTTGGAAATTCTCCCTACTAACTGCTGAAGTCATGACTTTTCCTTTTAAAAACCTTGACTGATTGGATGAGACTTCAATTACAGCTAAAGACAATCTCCTCAGGTGACTTTAGAGGTTAAAAGCCTTAGATGTAACCAACAGACTAAAGATTTATGTCCATGAAATATCCCACAGAAATAGGCCAACTTTTGCTGACCAAAAATTGGACACCATAACCTGGCTCATTTGACACATGAATTTAACCAATACATATGCCCAAGCCTAGTGTAGTCAAATCATTGAATGCCAAAGACAAGGAGAGAGTTCTGAAAGCTGCAAGAGAAAAGGAATGTATCATGGTTAAGGGAGCCCCAATAAGATGAAGTACCAATTTCTCATCAGAAACCATAGAAGCAAGAAGGCCATGGAGTGAAATATATAAAATTCTGAAAAAGAATAATTTCCAAATAAAATTTTATATCTAATGAGAATGTTTTTCAAAAATGAGAGGAGATTAAAACATTACCAGATTTTAAAAAGCTAAGGGAGTTTATCATCACTAGCATTGTCATGCAACAATGCTAAAGGAAAGGAAGTTCTTCCATTTGAAAAGAAAGAGCACAGAATAGTCGATGGCAGTGTCTTAAAGAAATAAAGATCTCCATTACATGGGTAATTATAAACACCAGTATTATTGTACTGTATCTTTAATATGTAACTTCAATTTTTAACTTCTTGCTGATCCTAAAATTCAAATGCATAAAAAGTAATATAAAATCTATTGTTTGGGAGCATACCATATAAAGATATGAGTTGTAACAAGTACAACAAAAAGGTGGGGGATAGAGGTCTATAGCAAATTAGATTGGGTATGCTATCGAAGTTCACTTGGTATCAAATCAAATGTGATTGTTACATGTTTAGAATCTTTAATTTAGGCCCACTGTAACCACAGAAATAATATCTGCAAATACATACAGAAGTAAATGAGAAGTGACTCAAAGTGGTTCACTACAAAAAATTCTAACAAATATGAAAGCAAGCAGTAATGGAAGAATTGCAGGACAAGAAAGGTATAAGGCTTACAAGGATCATGTAGCAAAATGACAGAAGAAAGCTTTTAATTATCAGTAGTTAACTTAATGTAAATGGAATAAATTCTGCAGTTAAAAGGCCAAGATTGGCAGAATGGATTAAAAACCAAGATTCAGCTACATGCTGTTGATAGGAGATTTACATTAAATTCAAATCAAAAGTAGGTTGAAATCGAAAGGATGGAAAAATTATACCATAGAAATCATAACCAAAAAAGAGCTGAGGTACCTATACTAATATCGTAGAAAATAGACATTAAGCAAAAATGTTTACAAGGGACAAAGATATACTACATACTGATAAAAGGCTCAATTCAACAAGAAAATATTAGTGTAAATATATATGTACCTGACAACTGAGCCCCAAACTACATGAAGCAATACTGACTGAACTGATTTGAAAGGGGAAATAGATAGTTCTATGTTAATAGTAGGGGACTTCCATACACTACTTTCAACAATGAATAGAACATTTAGGCAAAATCAATAAGAAAGTAACTAACCAGAATGATACTATAGGCCAACTATATCACATAGACACATATAGGAAACTTCACCCAACAACAGCAGAATACATATTCTTCTTGAGTGCACATGGGACATCTAAGTCACAAACATGTCTCAATAAAATTAAAAATATTGATATCATAGAAGGTATCTTTTTCAATCACAATGGAATGTAGTAGAAGTCAATAACTGAGAAAGAACTGGAAAACTCACAAATATGAGAAAATTAAAACATACACTCTTAAATAACCAATGGGTCAAGGAATAAATCACAAAAGAAACTAGGAAATACTCTGAGGCAAAAGAAAATGAGCACATAATATACCAAAACTATGGGATGCAGCAGAAGTAGTGCTGACAGGAAAATTTTTGGCTCTAAATGAGTACATTAAAAAAAAAGAAAAAATTCAACTTAGAGACTAACCTCAAAGCTAGGGAAAGTAGAAATAGTAGAATTTTTTTTTTTAAAAAGTAGAAATAATAGAAATAGAAGAGTAAACTAAACTTAAAGTAAACATAAGAAGGAAATAAAAAAGATCACAGTGGAGATAAAGGGAATAGGGAATAAAAAATAGAATCAATGGAATAAAAATTTTCTCAGTCAAAAGATATAAAAGGTCAACAAATCTATAGCTAGCCTGACAATGAAAAAAAGGGGAAATTTATGATAACTCAATTCAAAAACAAAATGGGGGACATTACAACCAATCCAACAGATAAAAAGAACAAGTTTATGCCCCAAATTAGAAAATTAGATGAATGAACACATTCCTACCAACAAACAAACTATACTGAATAAAGAAGAATTAGAGACCTCAATAGACCAATAACAAGTAATGAGATTGAATAAGTAAACAAAAACTTGCAAGAAGAAATATCCAGGTCCAGACAGCTTCACTGGTATATTTTATCAAACACCAAAAGGAGTTGACATAAATCCTGACCAAACTCTTCCAATATATTAAAGAATTGGGGGTACAGCCTCACACATTTTATAAGGCCAAAATCACCTTATTACCAAAACCAGATAAACTCACCATGAGCAAAGAAAATTGCAGACCAATATCCCTTATGAACATCATGAACATAGATGCAAAAACACTCAACAAGATGGGGGGTGGAGCAAGATGGCAGCATAGTGAAGTGTGGAATTTAGTTTGCCCTCCAGAGCAGCTAGTAAATAGCCAAGAGCAGTACAGAACAATTGCTGGGGGAACTTCAGTGACTGGACACAGTCTGGACCAGGTGGAACCACTAAGATCCCACACAGAACTATAAGTCTCCCAAGCCGTGGAGGCTGGGAACCCTCCCCCATGGGTAGGGAAGGCGATTCCCTGTGGGGAAAGGAAACAGATATTACTAGTAGCAAGGGCTTAGCTCAAACAAGCTTCAGTTGCAGAATTAATGAACAAATTCTCACTGCTGCAAACAGGCCATCAGCACAAATAAACCTGGAATAAGCACTAAAGGAATCATGAGTTTTTGTCTCAGCAGAGAGAGGGTGGGGCTGACAGAAAAAAAAATAATAACAAAGCAGGGGCTTTTTGAGTTGGACAGCACAAAATACAGGAAAAGTGCTGGACCCTAAGAAAAGGGGGCACATAGAGCCTAGAGATATATAGAGCAACATGCCACCTTGAGCTCTTGATTGACAAACCTGAGAAGCAGAGGTCCATGAGGCTCTGAAAAAGCTTTTTTGTTTTTTTTTTTTTTTCCTTCTTAAAAGCTCATTAGATAGAACTGCAGGCACTCTCAGGCTCCTGCGCTGCCCCAGGCAAGGGCAGTACTAAAGCATGTCTGAAAGATGACTTGAAAGCATAGTCAAGTAAAAGGGTCTAATTCCTTAAAGGTTGTATCTTCCCGAGAAAAGGGGGACAGTTTCCAGCTCAAGTGAAATCCCTCCTTCAAGGAATTCAGGCCCCATATGCTAGAAAACAGAAATAATCAAAGCCATCCTAGTATCTCACCTCTGTCTCAACCATGCCCCAGGCAGGGAGAGTCTGCTGAAATTAAAGGCACTTCATCACTTTAAGCTGATGGGAAGCTGTTTTCAGACAAGCACTACATGCTAGGCAGTATAGAAAAACACAGAGTCTAGAGGCTTCATAGGAAAGTCTGACAACCCGCTGGGTCTCACCCTCATGGAAAACTGATACTAGCTACAGTTTCCTCTGAGACGTGGGCTTCTCTGGTCTGGGAAAATCTGACTGAGTTCTATAATTTCTGAGGACACCCTTCTATAAAGAAGGCTCCATATAGGCAGGGCAAGAAACAGAAAAGCAAGAATTGAAAAATTCTGATCAGTTAAACAGAACTTATGCTAGAGGTCTAGAATAACATGAGCTGAATGTCTAAGAACATATAGAGAACAAAGAAAATCCTAGGTAGAAGACTGAAAACAACCTCCAGAATAAACTAATTTAGGAAATCAAATGCCTGGAAGCCAGAAAAAAATAATGAGTCATAGTTGGAAAATTGAAGGTATGACCCAAAAGAACAAACCAACACTTCAAATGAGATACAGGACTTGAAAGAAGTAATTCAGGATGCTCAAACAGACATGGAAAATCTCATCAAAAATCAAATCAATGAGTTGAGGAAGAATATAAGGATGACATTGGGTCAACAAAAAGAATAATTTGAAAGTTTGAAACACCAAATCACAGAACTTATGGGAATAAAGACACAATAGAAGAGATTAAAAAAATGGAAACCTACAACAATATATTTGAAGACACAGAAGAAATGATTAGTAAACTAGAGTCCCCTTGGAGGATTGGGGAGAAAGGAGGAAATAGTCAACTTCCCCACTTGGAGAACTCCGATATTCTCACAAGCAGTGGGGACAACCAAATTAATAGGCTGAGCCCTTGATCTTTGGGTTTGCCTCTGTGAAACTTATTTCTGCAAAGGATAGGCTAAGCCTACTTAAAATTATGCCTAAGAGTCACCTGTAGGGAACCTCTTCCATTGTTCAGATATGGCCTCTCTCTCTAAGTCAACTCAATAGGTGAACTCACTGCCCTCTGCCTTACATGGAGTGTGACTCCCAGGGGTGTAAATCTCCCTGGCAGTGTGGGACAGAAATCCTAGGATGAGCCAGGACCCAACATCATGGGATTGAGAAAGCCTTCTTGACCAAAAGAGGGAAGAGAGAAATGAGAGAAAATAAAGATTCAGTGGCTGAGAAATTTCAAACACAGTCAAGAGGCTATCATGGAGGTTATTCTTATGCTTATATATAGTTATCACTTTTTAGTTTATTGTGTATTAAGGTGGCTGAAGGGAAGTATCTGAAACTGTTCAGCTATGTTCCAGTAGCTTTTAAGGTATTACTGTATGATTATGAAAACCTTGTGTCTGATGCTCCTTTTATTCAGGCTATGGACAGATGAGTAAAAAAAATATGTATAAAAATAAATAAACGATAGAATGGGTAAGGGATTTTAAAATTGGGTAGATTGAAATATTTGTGGTCAATGAGAGGAAGGGATCAACAGTATTGGATGCATGAGCTTTTTTTTTCTTTTTATTTCTTTTTCTAGAATTATACAAATGTTCTAAAAATGATCATGATGTTGAGTACACAACAATCTGATGTTATTGTGAGCCATTGATTGTACACCATGTATAGACTGTACGGTTTGAAGATTTAGCAATGAAAATATTTTAAAAATCTACTCTAAAAAAATACTAAACAAAATACTAGCAAACAAAATCTAACAGCACTTTAAATGAGTTATATACCATGACCAAGTGGAATTTATCACAGTTGTGCAAGGATGGTTCTACATCAAACAGTAAATTAATACTTTACATCACACTAACATATCAAAGGGAAAAACTACATGATTATCTCAATTGAGGCAGAAAAGTCCTTTGGTATGATCCACTGCCCCTTCTTGATAAAAAACACTTTGAAAACTAGGAATAAGAAAAAAGGCCATCAGCATGATACACGAATATATAACAAACCCACAGCTAACAACATGCTTAATGGTGAAAGACTGAAGGAATTCGACCTAAGATCAGGAACAAGACAAGTATGCTAACTGTCACCACTGTTATTCAATATTGTACTGGAAGTCCTAGCCAGAACTATTACATGAGAGAAATAAATAAAAGGCATCCAAATCAGAAAGGAAGAGATAAAACTTTCTATTTTTGGATGACATGATATTACATACAGAAAATCCTAAAAAATATACCACAAAGATATGAAATCTAAAAAAAGAATTCAGCAAAATTGCTAAGTCAAGATAAATATGTGAAAACCAGTTGTGTTTGTATATGGTAGTAATCAATAACCTAAAGAGGAAATTAATAAAAGTCATTTTGATGAGCTTCTAAGAGCATAAAAAAGAGGAAATTAAGAAAAGTTATTTTTATGAGCATCAAATATCTAGGAATACACTTAAAGAAGGATGTAAAAGATTTATTCATAGAAAATTACAAAACATTATTAAAAGAAATCAAGACGAGATACATAAACGGAAAGACATTCTGTGTTCACGGATTGGAAGACTAAATATGAAGATGTCAATTCTACCCAAAGTGATTTACAGATTCAACCCAAATTCAATCAAAATTCCTACAGCCTTCCTTGCAAATATGGAAAAGCCACTCATCAAATTTATATGAAAGAGTAAGAAGCCATGAGTAGACAAAGCCATTTTGAAAAAGAAGGAATGGAGATGGAGGAATCACACTTCTGAATCTCAAAACTTATTATGAAGCCACAGTAATGAGAACAGCATGATGCTAGCACAAGGGCAGACGTAGAAAAATGGAATTGAATTGAGAGGGCAGAAATTAACTATCATGTTTATGTCTAGCTGTTTTCAACAAGGGTGCCAAGTCCATTCAATGGGGAAAGAATAGTGTCTCCAACAAATGATATTGGGAAAACTTGATATCCATACACAAAAGAAGAAAAATAGGCCCCTACAACACACCATATTAAAAAATCAATTTAAAATGGATGTAAGACCTAAATATAAGAACAAGATCTGCAAACCTGCCAGAAGAAAATAAAAAAATGTATCTTCAGGAACGTATGTTAGGCAATGGTTTCTTAGACTAAATGGAAAGGTAGAAAAAATATTCAATGTCATTAGCCATTAGGGAAATGCAAATTCAAATCACAATAAGATACCAATTTACACCCACTAGAATCACTACTACTAAAAATGGAAAATAATAAGTTTTGAAGATGATGTGGAGAAATAGGAACACACATATTGTAGGTGAAAATGTAATGTCATACAGCTGCAGTGAAAATCTTTTGGCATTTCCTCAGAAATTCAATTATAGAATTAGCATATGGCCTGGCAATCCCACTTCTAGGAATATACCTAAAATTTGAAAGCAGGTTTTCAAACATATATTTATATACCAATGTTCATAGAAGCATTATTCACAGTTGCCAAAAGATGGAAGCAGAACAAGTGTTCAATAAATGATAAATGAATAAATAAAATGTAGCACATACATACAACAGAACATCATTCAGCCATTAACTGAATACTTTTATGCATGCTATAACATGGGTGAATCTTGAATACATCATATTGAGTGAAATAAGCCAGACACAAAAGATAAATATTTTATGATCTCACTTATATGAAGTAAACAGAATATGTTTATATTCAGAAACCAGAATATAGGTTGTCAGGGCCCAGGTCAGTTGGGGAATGTGAAGTCAATGCTTAATTGGTAAACAGTTTCTGTTTGAGATGATGGAAAATTTTGGTGATGGATGGTGATGATGTTGTACAATATTGTGAATGTAATTAACATCACTGCTTTAATTTAATTTACACTGAATTGTGTGATAAAAGGGGAAATTTTAGGCTGTGTATGTTATCAGAATAAAATTAAAAAAACAAATATACGATACACACTGTGGATTTTATTTAATAATATAATTAAAATAATATTGATTCATCAATTTTAACAAAGGTACCACATTAAGAAAAATGTTAATTTTAGGGAAAACTGAGTGTGAGGGGTGTATATATACATTTTGCATGATTTTTTTATAATTAATTGCAATATTCTACTAATAAAAATTTTTAAATATCAGTGGCATGAAAATTCATTTTCCATCTTATTAAGTTTAATATTAACAAATGCTTTCATGACTAAAATAACTGCAATTGATAACTTTCTTTTCTAACCATCAAAAAGACTTTTTTTTGCAATTGTTTCCAGGTAAGATTGAGACCTATTGGGAGTTTCTATGAGTCTATATGAGTGATCAGGAGAGACTTCAAGAAGATATAGGGAGTGGGAAGGAGAATGGAATCAATGAATAAGAAGAAGACAAATAGAAGTAGATAAGTTTTCAAGAAAGATATATCTCCTCACTTCCATAGAACTAATAGTAATAATGGAAAGAATATACCTCTTTATATCTAAAATAATAATTAAACAAGTTATTGATCATCTACAAAGGAGTGTTAGTAACTGTTCATTCTCACATCCTTTCTGGAACTTTTGAGTTTAGAGTGATAAATATGGAGTAGAAAAGGAAAGAGCAATCCTAAAATACATAAAATAATTTCTACATCTTTATGCTACAATGAGGACTATTATTCATCACTCACATACAATGCACCAGATAATTGATAAACGTTTCATATATGTGATCTAATTTAATTCTCACACCAAATGAACAAATTAAAATTAGAGACATTAAATAACTTGTTCAAGAAAAAGGCTGGTCTACTCCAAAATTAGAGGAGCTGAGAAGCACATCTGGAATGGAAGAGGAAGAACTCCAAAAATCAGGCGGGCCATGGTGGCTCAGCAGGTAAGAATGCTTGCCTGCTGTGCCCGAGGACCCGGGTTGGATTCCTGGTGCCTGCCCATGTAAAAAAAAAAAAAAAAAAACTCCAAAAATCTTCTCCTCCATAAAAGCAATGGGAAGACGGGAAAAAAATCTACATCAATGTTGTTGGAATTCAGGAAATTATCCCAAAGACTGAAAAAACTTGAAGGATGTTTACTTTTTAAAAAATGGGTGAATATTGATAATAACAGAAACTGTCATGGCATTTTAACGTAGCCTATTCTAATCTTCACCCTCGCTAGCTCCCTGATATCAAAAGGCTGCAATGGAATAATGAAACAACAGAATGCAATATATTTTAAAAAATAGCAATATGGCATATATAAGTCCTAACTCAAACTAATTAAATTAATGTTAATGGGTTAAACACTCTGACCAAAAGGCAGAGATTGGCAAAATCTATATTAATTTAAACATAAAATACATATATTTTAAAGGTGATTCAACTATATGCTTTCTTCAAGAGCTATGCATTAGTTTCAAAGACACGAATAGGAAAATGTAAAAGCATGGAAAAGATCCACCACGCAAACCGTAACCAAAAGAGAACTGTGTGGCTGTAATGATATCAGACATTTTTAGCCTCATGTCCTTTGAGCCTCAAAGGATATGAAGCTAAAACTGTCAGAATTTAAAGGAGAAATAGAAAACTCAACAGAAATAATTGGTGACCTCAGTACACTGATTTCATTAAAAATTAGAACAACTAGAAAGAAGTTCAGCAAAGAAATAGAAGGCATAAGTAGCACTACAAAAAAGCAAACCCAAGAATGCTTCACCCAACTACACCAAAATATTCGCTGTTTTCAAGTACTCATGGCATCTTATTCAGAAGGACCACATGTTAATTCATAAAATAATTATAAACAAATTTTAAAGAATTGTGAACATAGAAATTATATTCTTGAATGAAAATGGAATTAAAATAAAAGGAAACTTGATGAATTAAAAAATATGTGTAAACAACAGATTCTAAATAGCCAATGTACCAAAGAAGTATCAAAAGATAAATTAGAAAATATTTTGAGATGAATAAAAATTAAAACTCAACATACCAAAACTATGGAATGTAACAAAATCAGTGTTGAGAGGCAAATTTATACTTATAAATGCTTATATTAAAAGTAAGAGAAAAAATGACATATCTTTACATTAAGAAACTAGAAAATGGAAAGCAGTACAAACCTAAAGAAATCAGAAGAGATGTGAAGTTTATATGAGAAATAATTGAAATAGAATATAGAGAAATAGAGAGAAAACAATGAAAAAAAAGTTTGATTTTTTGAAAAGATCAATGGAATTGTCAAATCTCTGTCTAGTCTGGCCAAGGGAAAAAAGAGAGAAAACTAAATCACAAAAATCACAAATGAAAAGCAAATCTCACAACCAATCTTACAGTAATAAAAATGATCCTAGGGAAATACCACTAACAATTAAATACCAACAAATCTGATAATCTAGATGAAATGGGCAAATTCCTAGAAATGTGCAAACTACTGAAACTGATGCAGAAAATAAACAATCTGAATATACCAATAAGTTGAGGTTAAATTAATAATAAAAAATCTTCCCTATTAGAAAAGTCTTAGTGAAGATGGTTTCATTGGTGAGTTCTACCATGTTTAAAGAAGAATTAACTGAAATCTTCACAAACTCTTCCAAAAAATAGTGTAAGAAGGAATACTTTTAAAATTCATTCTATAATGCCTTTGTTATCCTAATGCCAAAAATATACAAAAGCATCAAAAGAAAATAAATGTCCAGATCAATAACATTTGTGAATAAAGTCACATATTTCCTTTAAAACAATGATAGCAACCCAAATCTACCATCCTTTGAAAAGATTATACACCATGATCAAATGGGTCATATCCCAGGAATAAGTGGTTGGTTTAACAAATGAAAGCTAATAAATATAATATACAACATTTATAGAATAAAAGACAAAAAAAAACCTGTTTGATCATCTAAATAGTTGCAGAAAGATGTTTGACAAAATCCACCACACTTTCATGAAAAAAAAAAAAAAAACCACGCAATATAGGTATAGAAGGAAACTGTCTCAAACTTTTGAAGGGGACTACAAAAAACCCACACCTAAAAACATATTTAATCATTAAATACTGAATGTTTTCCCATTAAGATCAAGAAGAAAACAAGGGTATCCACTCTCATGACTTCTATTCATCATTGTACAGGAGGTTCCAGTCAGGGCAATTAGGATAAAAAAGGAAATCAAAGTCATCTGGAATGAAAAGGAGTATAACTGTTTCTATTTATAGGTAACATGTTTTTAAAAATATAAAAAAACCTAATGTATCAATATAAAATACTATTAGAACTAAAAAATTTCAGCAAAGATGCAGGACACAAGATAAACATACAAAAATTACTCGTATTTATATGCAGGCTTAAGGAACAATCTGAAAATTAAATTAATTTATTAATTAAATTATTAAGGGAATAATCCCATCAACAATCACACACTCACACAAGGAAATCTTTGGAATTAAGTTGACAAAAAAAACATAAGACTCGTGCACTGAAAACTGCAAAACATCACTGAATGAAATTTAATATCTGAATAGTTCAAAAGGCATCCATATTCATGAATTGGAAGACAATATTTTAAGACAGTAGTGTTCCCCAATGTGACCTCCAATTTCAACACAATTTCAACATAACTACTCTTGATGTAGAAATTGACAGTCTTATCCTAAAATTTATATCGAAATATGAGAAATTGAGAACAGTCTAAACAATCTTTAGAAAGAAAATTAAAGTTGGATAACTCTGTACCTGATTTCAAAAATTTACTATAAAATGTAGTAGCCAACACAGTGTGGAATTCGCTTATGAATAGAGATATAGATCAATGGAATAAATCTGAAGTTCAGAAATAAGTCTCTACTTTTTTGTTTAATTGATTTCCCACCAGATGCCAAGAAAAAATTGAGGGAAAAATAGTCATTTCAACAGATGTGGGTGCTAGGGCAACTGAACTAAAAAAAAAAAGTCCATATAAAAAGATAATTATTTCACACCATACACAAAAAAATTAACTTAAAATGAATTACATATCTATATGTAAGTATTAAAACTATTAAAATCTTAAAAGAAAACATAATATTAAATCTTTGTGACCTTGGATTAGACAATGCTCTCCTATATATGATACCAGAAGCATAAGAAAGTAAAGAAAAAATAGGTAAATTGGACTTCATTAAAATTAATATGCATTTCACTTCAAAGGAAACTATAAAGAAAGTAAAAACTCAACCTACAGAATTATGTATTCAATAAAGGACTGATACCCAGAATATATGAAATAATATTAAAACCCAACAATAAAAAGACGAATAATTATAAGATGTGGAAAATATTCAAATGACATTTCTCAAAACTAGATAAACAATGACCAATTAGCACATTAATAGATGTTCAACATTATTCATTATTAGTGAAATGAAAACCAAAACCACAATGAGATACTACTTTATAGTCTAGGTTGCCTACATTAAAAAGGACAGGTAATAAATATTATGTGTTGGTGTCTTTAAGCTGCTGGGCTGCCAAAATGCAAATATACCAGAAATGGGCTGACTTTCAACAACGAAAATTTATTAGTTTACAAGGTTACACTTTTGGGGCCATGGGACTCCTCTGTCAGATGGCAAGGCTAGGCAATTACTTGGAGCTTCTGCCTTCAGTGACTTTATCTCTGTTTCTTAGTCTTTCTCTTTCAGCTTCTGTGTCTTTCTCAGCTTCCAAGTATCCTCTCTCCGTTTCTCTGAGGCTTTTCTCTATCTTCTCTCTCTCTTTTATCCTTTTATAAAGGACTTCAATAAAAGGTTTAAGACCTACCTGGGACAGGCCTCACCTGAAATAATCTAATCAAAATTTCCCACAAACAATAAATTTACACCCACAGGAATTCATTAGCTTAAGAACATTATCTTCTGGGTTCCATTCAGCTTCAAATTTCTACATTTGCAAGGATATAGAGCAATTCGAAGCCTCAAAAACTGTGGTGGAAATGTAAAATCATGCAGTCCCATTGGAAAACAGTTTGGCAGTTCTTCAAATGGTTAAGCATGGAGTTACCATAGGACTCAACAATTCCTCTCCTGAATATAGACTCAAGAGAAGTGAAAGCATACTTTCATGCAAAAATTTGTATACAAATGTTCATAGCAGCATTATTTTTAACAGTTCCAAAGTGGAAACAACCTAAATGTCTATTAACTGATGAGTGGATAAATAAAATGAAACATCCATACAATGGTACACTATTCCAACTTAAAAAGGAATGATATACCAATACATGCTTCGACTTAGACGAACCTTAAAAAAAAACATTAAGTGGACGTAGCCAGTCACCTGAACACATAGTATATGATTTCATATACATGATATGTTCAGAATAGGCAAATCAAAAGATAGAAAGTAAATCTACAGGGGATGTGAGTATGTAATGAAAATTCATGCTTATTGGTACAGGCTTTCATTTGGGGGTGATAAAAATGTTCTAAAATTAAATAGTGGTGAAGTTTACACAGTATTTATACTAAAAAATGACAACAATTGAATTATATACTTTAAAAAGGTGAATATTAAATGAGAATCGTGTCTTAATAAAGCTTAAAAAAATAGCAGAGCTGAAATGTGAACAGGGTTCTAATTTTATAGTGTTCTACCCACAAAACCAAATTACCTTTTTAGGTTCAAAGCATGACAAATTTGAGTACCCCTTCTATTTTGTCAGCTTTATACCATTTATCACCTGGAATTATTCACAGTATTCGTGTTTACACACAAAAACTCCTCAACTGACTTCAGCAACTAACACATAGTAGTTTTCCAAATAATGATATTAGAAATAGCAGATTAAGAAAAGAGGAAAAAAACCAAGAAAATCAACATTTTATGAAAAAGGTCACCTCTTTTCTGTAAGTGACAATTATCATAATAGTTTGAAAAAGACTACTCTAGTATACTAATTCAATAAGTAAAGTCTCTTATAAAGTGCCTTATACAGGCCTAGTGTAGACAGGCCAAATTCAACATAGTATTCTTAATGCAGATAAAGATCTTGAAATAATATATTACATTATTTTATTTGATAAGTGTTTTTATTTAAAATCTCAAATAACTACATAATAAAGGATAATATTTTTCTTTCTCATCTCAATCCCTCTCTTTTTTAATCTCTCTCTCTTTTCCCTTACTCTCACACATATGCAATTTACATTTGAAATACAAATTATTGGGAAAAGTTACTTAAATTATATAAATGAATTTTTGACATTTGGTATTAGAAAAGACTTACCAAATTAAAAATACTTAAGGACGAAAAAGGTAAGACATTTTGAAAGTTTCATACAGTAGACTGAAACTAATGGCTTGAAGGAAAAAAATATAAAGGATTGAGGTAGTTTAGGGAAGAAAAATAGAAAAGATAAATCATGAGGTGCTCCATAATTTATCAAACATAAAGCTAAATTGGAAATTTTGAGAAGTGTTGTATTAATTAGGGTTCTCTAGAGAAACAGAATCCACAGGAAACACTCACAAATATAAAATTTTAAAAAGTGTCTCACTTAACCGTGGGAATGCAGAGTCCAAAATTCGCAGGGCAGGCTGCGAAGCTGACGATTCTGATGGAGGGTCCGGACGAACTCCACAGGAGAAGCTGGCCAGCCAAAGCAGGAAGAGCCTGTCTCTCCTGAATCCTCCTTAAAAGGCTTCAGGTAACTAGATTAAGCATCACATTGCAGAAGACACGCCCCTTGGCTGATTACAAATGGAATCAGCTGTGGATGCAGCTGACATGATGATGATTTAATTCTATGAAATGTCCTCATCACAACAGACAGGCCAGCCCTTGCCCTACCAGACAAACAGGTACCACAACTTGGCCAAGTTGACACATGAACCTAACCATGACAAGTGTATAATAAGTATAGTAAGTGTTCAATTGATAGGCTTTAATTAACATATAATAGATGTGACCATATGAATATGCCACCTATAGTGATTTAAAGCTGTGTACTTTGCCATGTGGTAGAGGAGCCAAGGATCACTGGCAGACAGACTTTGGGATGAAAGCATTGGCTTGATAATGCCTTGATTTGGAAATTTTCCCAGGCTCAAAACTGTAAGCAAGTAAGTTCCCATTTTTCAACCCACCCCATATCATAGTATTTCCAGAGCAGCCAAGAAAAATAAAACACCCCAATAATGCCCTGCAATTGATAACTAGAGAACCATGCTCACTAAGTGCTTGACACTCTAAAATAAAGTCAAAAGTAAGTCTGTGATGTTATCTATAGACAATTTCCAAAACCATGTCAAGTAGCTTTCTCAAAATTACTTTTTTCTTTGACAACTGCTAAGAGCAGGTGAAAGATTTCTTATAGCCATCATTACAAAGCAGAGAAGTACTGATGAGGCAATTCCCAAGGTTTCCAATAACTTGAAACTGAATGTATATACTTATTGATTGTTATAAAATGCTGTTCCATTTCCTCAGGATGCCTTTGGACATAAATTAAAATCTAAAATTTCTAAAGCCAAGAGTTAGACACTTTAGTTTGCCATTAAGAAAAAAAAAAGATTTTGATTAGGTGGTATATCAGAGAGACTACATTTCAGCATATGGAGAGAGAAAGAATATTGAACTGAGTCGGGTGACCTGGATATTTTTCTGGTTCTGTGCTAATTCTCAGTTGCCATGGACAAGCCATGTAATTTATCTGGCCTCAGAATTTATAATATAAGAGATTTCAGCTAAAATCAGTATTCTCCAAATGTGTGTACTTGTAGGTAGCACACCAATAGTGAATCTTAATTATAATAACTGAACAGATATTCAATG
>PVIY010023958.1:0-38690 GCA_004026745.1 Myrmecophaga tridactyla | reverse complement strand
TCTCATAAATTCTAAATAATTACATACGTCTCATAAATTCAAAATAATTATATTTATGTCTATTTGAGAGACTTCTTATTAGAACAAATGAATACACATTAAAGAATAAATGGTGCGCTTGGGGTGATCACAGGGAACAATCTTAAAATACTCCAGTAATTATCTTCATCAGTTTGCACTAGATCAATTGAAAAAAAAAATGTGTATGCTAATGTGACATAAAGCTATGTAAATTATATAGCCATATAATTAGCACCTTGAACTTCTTTTGGTAAATTTCTCCTAAACTGTAGCAAGTTCAGTTCTACAACTGGCAGTGAAGGAGGGAGCTTTCCAATTAGGGTGCTATCTCTTAACTAAATAATTAAGTAGCTCAGTTGATTGTAAAAGCCTGCAGGTTAGAAACAAGAAAAATGTTAGTGTCTTCATTAGGGAATAATATGTTCATGTAGAGGAGGAATTCATAAAGCTGAAAGAAGGAGAAATGGAAATGATTCTGGAAGTGTGACAGCTATTTAGTGGAATTCTGCGGTAAACCATCACTTAAAGCTGTGCAGTTTTGGCATCCTCATGTATGTGACAGTCGTCCAAAATGGTTCATTCCAATTCAAAATTCATTGCCTCATTTAGATCTATGGAGATCTAAGAAAATATATATATGTACACACCCTACAAAGAAGTTTTTTTTGTGTGTTAAATCAACAAGTGTTCAAACATATTTGTAGAATGAGTTTGTTCAACTTTTCCTTTGAGTCTTTAAATGGTATAGAATTTTATCAAATATTGTTTATCAAACTTTGACCTTTTCTAGCTTCTGGCTGCTTTTTTTCGATTGAAGATTATAAAACTTATATAACCAACCACAGGTTTGATAAATTTGGAATGTTACCTATCTACTGAAAGCACTGTAGACCAAAAACTTGACACCAAAAATCTCTTTGAATATTCTGCTGCAATTTCTGGGATGATTTATTCATTCACATTATTCTAGAAAAATGTAGGTTAATGAAGTAGCTCATCTAGTGGAAAAATCGGTTTAGGAGACATAGTTAATGTAAGCTTCAAAGAATATAAAAAGATAAACACAAAGAAATAGAAAATAAATAAACATAAAACTATGGCATGCTTTCTTCTATAAACCGTTTACAGTTCTCTTCAGATGTCACTTGGTGTTTTTCCATATTTAAGATGAAAAGATAAGGTGAAAGCAGAAACACTCAAGTCTTTAAAATGTGAAAGTTTCAATGATGTTTAAAAGCAGACGGCTGATTGGACTGACTGTAAGATGTGTGAAGATATCTCAATAAACATTTAAAAGATAAAACAACAGATTGCCCCACATTGCTGGCACTCTCACCTCTCACCTCTGTCTTTGTAACAGTGCCCACTTGTCCTCTCATATATGTTCTCAATAATTTTTTTCTTGCTTCCTCTAAACACACACACAAAAAGCAGAAGGCTGAACTCATAGATGCTGAAGGGCAGTTTACAAAATGTTCCTCAAGACAGATGTTCAATGAAAAGTTTTCCTTTGCTTTTTTTTTTTAATTTTCTGCTTCTTCCAGAAATCTCAGGAAAGGAGACAAGAATACTTATGAAAGGATACATATTCTTCCCAAGAATCCCTAAAGGGAATTTATTACATTAGAATATTCTTTATTAAAGGGCCCAGTAGGCAAAACTGAGGCATAAAGAATAAGAATGTTTCTCAAATTGATTGTGGTGGTGAATGGATAACTATGTAATTATACCAGGGGCCATTGACTATACACTTAGGATGGATTGCGTGGTTGTTTAGAAAAAAAATGCAAGGACAAAGCAAAAATGCAAAGACAAAACAGAGAACCCTGTACCTAACCCCCCCTCCCCACATCAGTTAAATCCCACCTGGGTCTATTAACTTCATTATAGAAGAGTTATGATATTTAAAAAAGAGAATATATTGATCAGAACAGAAAATTTCATGGGAAGCTTCCTATTCCAGATGGTGGGGGGACCTACACCTCTGTCCACCCAAGTTACCTCTGAAATTACTGAAAAGATCTTTGGAAAAGTATGCAACCATAAATATACTATCAGTGGCCCAGCAGATAGGATGAAATTATTGGAGAGGAAACTGTAGCTGAAGCAATGACACATTACCAAGAAACATCAGATCTTTGAGGAAAATTGAGAGCAAGTAATAGAAAGACCAGGTGAATTGTCAGAATAACTGACCTCAGAGAAAATAGAGCTACTTCAATAATCAGAATAGGATCTTAAAAGTTGCCCTTGTATCACAGAGGGGTTCTAATCTAGAGGATATTGTGGTAAATAATTGAGAATTTATTTGTGCTGGTCTGAAACAGTTGTGTACCCCAGAAAGCTATGCTCTTTAATCTTTCTTTATTCAATATTTATGGGTGGGATCTTTTAAATTGTTTCTATGAAGATGTGACACACCCAATTGTGGGTGGTAACTTTCACTTAGATGATTTCCATGGAGATGTTTCTTCATCCATTCAAGGCGGAGTTGCTTACTGGAGCCCTTTAGAAGGAACCATTTTGGAAAAAGCTTGAGGTTTTTTGGAGATGCAGAAAGAAAATGCCCCCAGGGAAACTGTTTGAAGAAGCGACAGAGTCACCATGTGCTTTCCTAGCTGAGAGAGAAACACCGAATTTCATGAGCCTTTTCTTTGGAGTTATCTTTCTCTGGATGCCTGAGTTTCTCTAAACTTCCAACTTAATAAATTCCCTTTTTAAAAGCCATTTCATTTTTGGTATATTGCATTCCGGCAACTTCAACTAACTAAAACACTATTACTCACTCATTTATTCATATGCCAACTTGCATATATGTATTAAGTACCTACACGTGCCAGGTCCTTTCCTAGGTGCTGTTGCCAGACAAAAATAACTGCCCTATTGAAGTTTATATATGGAACATAGGCAATCAACCAATTAATAGAATATAATATTTCATAGTTAATTAAAATAATACGGAAAAAATAAAAAAGAGAGTGAGGTAAAAGAGTGAAGGGTAGAGTTGGAATTTTAAATAGAGGGATCAGGAAAGATTTACTGAAATTTGAATGACTTAAGAAAGTGAGTCAAGCAGCTACTGGGAAGAGTGTCCCAGGCATTGGGATGAACAAGTCAAAGGTCCTGGGGAAATAATGTATTTGGAATAGAATGAGGGAAAGGAAATGTTATAAATGATGTGACACAAGGAGTAGAGGTATAAATGAAATAAGACTATAAATCATGGCAAAGTTGTTGAATATTATTCTGGAACATTTTAAGCAGAGAAATGAAATGAGTTGACTTACATTTTAAAGAAATCACTATGGCTTCTCTGTAGAGAATAAACTCTGGGAAAGGAAGAACAAGGGATACAAGTTAGGAGGTTATATTGGAGGGCTCTTTTTGGGATGACGGTGTTGTAGGTTTTGATGTTAGGGATAAATGGGGTGAGAACTAATAGAATTCTGGTTAGGTAGAGGTTTGAATAAAATATGCTTGAAAGTTTTTTTTAATGTGATTATCTAAAATGCATATATCAGAGGATGTGCTGCATATAAAAATTGGACAAATTGAGGAGTAAATTATTAATTATGAAACTTAAGGAAATATCCCATAATATCGACCAAAAGGTAAAGAGATTAAAAAGTAAAAATAAAATGCAAAAGCCATGAAAGATACATGCATGGGGTCTAAACTCTTTCCAAAGAGTTTCAGCTAGGAAAAATAGAGAAAATGAGAGAGAAAAAAACAAAGAAACAGTAGGAAAAAAATTGTTGGAAATTAAAACAGAGAGGAATCTTCAGATTGGAATCACCAAACACCAAGCAAGATTAATGAAAACAACAATAAAAATATTCTTGGATGAGATTCCAGAGGAAATATCAATTCTCTTACAAAGGAAAGAGAAAAGACTAGCATCAATCTTCTAATGAGAAACACACTAGATGTTAGACATAAATGGAGCAATTCATACGAAGTTCTGAGAAAATAATATCTTGATTCTATAATTCTTCACCCAGCCCAAATAACCATGCAATGTGAAGACCAAACAAAATATCTTCAGGTGTCAAGTTTAATATATTTGTTACACACTTGAAAAGAAAATTGCCTAGGGGTACTTATTAAGAACTGTGAATGGTGTAAGATTGTATTGTACTTGCAAGCTGATGAGTTAGCCTACCAATTTCATAGGGACCAGCAGAAGACATAACACTCATGGGTCAGAGACAAATGATGTTATTACTCATGGCACAGCAGGCAGCACAAGCTTCCTGTTTGCAATGGTACCTTTTGTCCTCCAAGTCCCAGTGGGGTGATGCAGAGCAGCCCGGGTAGGAGCTGTACACATAGTGGGTTTGTGTCATAGCCAAGGAACCAGGAGTGTAGGTGAGGAAACCCCCAGTCTTATAAAGGGCTGTTAATAAATCTGCCCTTGCTTTTCAAGGGAGGAAAATATTATCTTTATGATCATGGTCAGGAAATAAATCTGTTCTACAGCCTGGAGGAAGACACTAATCTTACCGTATAATAAATGTCCTTGGAAAGATATCTGGGACCAAAGCTATCACAAGACATGTAGAAATGCCATGGGTAATTGCTACCCAAAAGCATTCCAGAAAGATAAAGGAAAGATTTCAAAGAGGAGGAGAGCATGGAATGCACTTATATAAAAATTAGCTATAGCTAAGTTTGATGGGGAGAAACATATAATACAGAAAAGAAATGAAAATATAGTCACTGTAAGGTGCTTGGAAGGTTCTACCTTGACACACAAAGTTTAAGTTGTATGGCATTATATTTACATTTCACTTTATGTGGCCCAGAGATCGAATCATATTCTAATTCTATAGTGAATTATGTTGATACAACTTTTTAATATGATAATATTGTTGGTTATTAAATTATTTTAGATTCAACTTCAAGGCAAAGTGTGGAAGATACAACTATAATTATAATACAAAAAGAAATTTCAACATTACGAACATATTTTAAATTTCCATAGTCTTCCGTGGTGGAATAGCAAGGACCAAACTTAACCTCTTGCTGTGAACAAATGAAAAACTGGACAAAATATATGGACCAATTGTTTTCAGAACTTGGTACACAGCCAGTGTAAGACCTCTGAGAGAAGGCAAACAAAGTGTGCCCTAGAATAGCCCCATATTTCTTCCTGGAATCAATTTCCCAAGCACAGGTGCAGTCAGGGGAACTCCAAAGGGCCCAGGGACTTCACTGAGTTGAGGAGATGGAGGTCAGAGCTAGGAAAGGCCGAGGAAGCTGGAAGTTGAAGTATGGAGCCCAGGAAGGATGGAGCTACATCGAAGTAGAGTTTCAGAAATCTGCATTGGTGGGTTCTTGGCTGAGTCCTAGCCCATGCCGTATACAATGATATTCTAGGAAGCTAGGGGTGGGGTGGGGGGAACTACCACCAACCAAAAAGTGGTATGTCAGACGCCTCCTAGATCTCTCACAGGGTAAAGAGAAGTTCCAGCTCTGAATAGGCAGAGTGGAAAGTGCTCAAGATGTACAGTCAATATGAGTTACACCTTGGTAGTAATATTAAGGCTGAATTATCCCTACAGTAAAGACTTCTCTAAGCTCCTATTAACCAAGCTTGAAAATAGTCCTTAAGGGATCAAACTTCTATGCAAGGAATTTAACTGCATGCCAAAACAAGGCCTAACCCTCTTTAAAAAGAAGATGACAAAATTCTGACACTTAGCAACATAATAATCAAAATGTTCTGTACACACCCAAACTTACTAGACATGCCAAAAAGGACAAGCATGTAAAGCATTACTAGAAGAAAAATCAGTAAATATAAATAGACCCAGTGTGCTGGTTTAAAAGGATGTATGCCCCCTAGAAAAGCCATATTTTAATCAAAATCCCATTTCATAAAAATAGAATAATCTCTACTCAATACTGTATGTTTGAAATTGTAATGAGATCATCTCCCTGGATGATGTGATTTAGTCAAGAGTGGTTGTTAAACTGGATTAAGGGATGACATGTCTCCACCTATTTGGGTGGGTCTTGATTGGTTTACTGGAGTCCTATAAAAGAGGAAACACTTTTGAGAAAGAGATTCAGAGAGAGCAGCTCCACGAAGGAGAGTCCACGAGCCAGTGACCCTTGGAGATGAAGAAGGAGGAAGCCTTCCAGGAAGCTTCATGAAACAGGAAGCCAGGAGAAGAAGCTAGGAGATGACGCCGTGTTCACCATGTGCCCTTCCAGCTGAGAGAGAAGCCCTGACTGTGTTCGCCATGTGCCTTCTCACTTGAGAAAGAAACCAAGAACATCATTGGCCTTCTTGAACCAAGGTATCTTTCCCTGAATGCCTAAGATTGGACATTTCTATAGTTTTAATTGGGACATTTTCTCGGCCTTAGAACTGTAAACTAGGAACTCATTAAATTCCCCCTTTTAAAAGCCATTCTGAACCCAGGTTCGATTCCCGGTGCCTGCCCATGTAAAAACAAAACAAAACAAACAAACAAAAAACAAATAAAAGCCATTCTGTTTCTGGTATATTGCATTCTGGCAGCTAGTAAACCAGAAAACCCAGAAATGATAAAAATGATAAAATTAACAGACAAGGACATTAAGACAGCTTTTATAACTATGTACAACTATTTAAAAGAAAAATATTCATATAGAGGAAAGAATGAGAGATATAAAACAGAAAACATCGGAACTTCTAGAGATGAACATTACAATATCTGAAATGATAGAATAACTAAGTAGATTAATAGCGGACAAGACACTGAAGAAGAAAAGAGCAATGAACTTGAAGAAACACCGATAGAATCTACTCAAAATGAGACCTGTGGGGCGGGAATGGGGAAGTCTGAAAGAAAATGAGCAGTACTTCCGTGATCTATGGGGCATATCATATAGTCTAACACTTGTACCTGGAGTCCCAAAAGGAGACAAAAAAGGAGAAACAGAGAAATTTTTTGAGATAATCATAGCTGGTAACTTTCCTGATTTGATGAAAACTATAAATGCACAGATCCAAGAAGCTCAATATGTCTCAAGCAGAATAAGCACAGAGAGCTTTCATACATATGTGTAAGTCATTTCATAAGGCTGAACACCAGCCATAAAGAGAAAAATCTTAAAAGCAGCCACATAAGATGTGGCTAAAAGTGCTAAAAGCTCTAAAAGGAAACATGGAAGAATTTCTTAGAATCTTAGAATAGAGATGGCCTTTCTAAGAGTGACACCAAACCCAGAAACCATAAAAGAAAAGGTTGGTAAATTTGAAAATGCTCAGATCAGCAAAAACAATTCTGCAAGTTCAAACGGTTTCATTTTTCTCCTGGATATGTTGCAAGACTCTATTTCCCAGATTTCCTTAGGCGTGAACAATGAAAGGTGGACTGAACTGATGTCTGCCACTTCCAGGATTGGCCCATAAAAATCTCTGATATGTCATTGTGACTCTCTTCTGCTTCGATGACAAACCCGAAGGTTTCATGTTGAAGATGGCAGTGTCAGAAGAATGGAAGAGTCTGGTTTCTGAATGACTATAAGGTTCAAAGCCTCCATCAGTGCTTCCCTCCATTCCAAGAGAACAATATTGGTTATAATGAAAGTAAACAAAAAACTTTCCTTGTGTTAAGCTAATGAAATATTCGGATTGTGTGTTATAGCAACTAGCGTTACTTACCCTGACTAAGACACCTAATATTTTAAAACTTTCGCATGGGAAAAATTGCATAAGCAAAGACAAGATACAAATTTTTAAGCTAGAGGGAAATATTTGCAATGTATCTTAAACAAATAGCTGAAACACCAATAAGTGAAATACTAACAGCACTAATAATTAGTAACAGAAAGTTATGCAAATGGCATAACACCTCAAAAAATTCTCAACCTCACTCATAATAAGAGTTAATAAGAGAAATGCAAATTACAATTAAAATGAGTGTATCCCTCCCTCTGATCTGCTAAACACAGAGTAGAATTTGATTGAACAGTGAATTGGCAAAAGCAGGGGTACACGAGAATTCCCTTCCATTTCTGTTAGGAGTATAAACTGGTACAACTGTTACAGAGAAGAATTTGGCACTATCTATCAAAAGTTTCAATACAATATTTTAAATGCCTTTTGGTACAGAAATTCCAATTCTAGGATTTTATCTAGCTCCTTATGCATATAAAATGATGTATGCACAAAGTTATTTTGTGAAGCATTTTAAAAATTGAAAATGATTGTAAACAAGAGCCCAGTCAACTCCATTATGGTTTCAGAAGAGCTGACATGGAACTATCTGAAGTTTAAGTGGAAACAAACAAGATTTTAAACATTGTTTATAGCTGGTTACCATTTGCCAAATGTATACAGTCTGTCTCTGGAAGCTCACTGAATGGCAGTTCAATCATGGTGGTCTCTGGGCAGGGAATCTGAGTGACCAGAGTCCAGGGCTGGGGAAAAATTTATCTGTCTCCAAGCGTCCCTTAGTGTGTTTGGAATTTTGTATCATGTGCTTCTACTGCCAATTCACAGATACATAGATTGATACCTAATTTTTTTTGTTTGCATGGGAAGTCTTGGGCATCGAACCCGGGTCTCTAGCACAGCACATGAGAACTCTGCCACTGAGCCAACATTGCCTGCCCAATATCTAAATATTCACATATTTATTTATTTTTGGGTGCGTGGTCTGGGAATTGAACCCGGGTCTCCCACATACTAAATATTTTTAAAGCAGGGGAAATCTTAGGGATTTTTTTCTTCCATGTTATTGAATACCATCTCTAGCTCTGACTGCATTTTAGAAATGGGAACTCGGTCCTCAGAAAGAAGCCAACATTCTTGCTGTGACATAGAATTCAGCAAAACAAAGAGAAACGATGGCATTACCTACGCATCCATAATGACTTCAGATTTATTTGAATTCACTTGGAGCAAGGATATGTCAAATGAAGGCCTAAAATTTAGCAAAATTGTTATGAAGGAAGAAAAAAATTTGAATTTCTGGTTGTCTTATAAACTTGTACGTTTAAACAAAACCAAAGAGACAAAACTCAATTCTGGAGTAAAAAAAAGACCTAAGTGATTATCCAAAGGGAAATGAAATGCTCGTTGAATTTTCAAAATTTGAGTATCTTTGTTTGGTGAAAAGTGTCAAGGGCAGTGTATATAAATATTGTTGCAAGGAAGCAGATTTAATGAAAAGAAATATGTATTTTGTCTAGATATTCTTTTACTGGTCGTGACTGCACACTTAGGATAAAATCCACACTTGAGATTATATGGAAAACTTTATAAACTAGTAGTTCAAAGAGCTAGGTTTTTGGATAATATTTATAATTGTATGACCTTAAGATTTTCGACAATTTTACCCTTTATTGAATTTGGTTAAACTGTTGAATGAACTGTCAAAAATTAATTTTAAAACAGAGTGATGATAAGAAAAGGACAAAAAAAAAAGAAAGAAAAAAAACGAGAGTGATGATTGAATATATGAGACCAGAATGGTTAGCTGTGCGTAAAATTAGCCTGATGGGTTGTTTTACCCTCTATGTTCTCATTTTTCTCTGTAAAAGTTGCTTTTGCTGTGTGATGAACATCAATCAAACATGGCATTAGATAGATATTAACCCTGGCACCTCCTAACAGCGAATCCACCTTTGGAGAACAAAGATCTTAGAGAAAATGCTTCAACTCTGTCACAGGAAGGCCTGCTGATGAATTATTTGAAAGAGATAAGAGTTTCAAAATGATTGTAATACATGTATATACTCTGGATAGGTTATATAAACTCATTCATGCTTTGAGATGAAAAAATACACATGTTTTATCTATCAGGGTAAATTCCTTGCTCCTTACACTGAGCTTTGTCTTGTTTAGTATGGGCAGTGTTGTTGGGTAAGTAAAAGGCCAAGATTTCAAATATGGCAGATCCAAAATGCAGGACAGAAATCATCCATCCTTCCCATGGGGTTGCTGCTAAAGTAAGCAGGAGACAGTTGGACAGGAGCCAGGCTGGTGTGGATGAACTTGTCTGCCTTGTGGACTGGCCCTGCCTTCCAAACCCAAAGCTCAGGTTTAGCCAGCAGCCCCTTACCAGGTCAAGATCAAGTGGGACAGCTTAAGGCCTTATGGTGAAGCAACAGAATAGATGTTCTCTCCCTCCCTACAGGATGCTAATGATAAACCTGGTGTTTAAAACCACAGGCTGTTTATATTTCAAGGAAATTTTCCTTTTACAAAAGACTGATTTTTGTATCATCCTCATAAACAAAGATCCCTTGTAAAGTAGTCAAAATTTCTTGTAATAATAAGTTTCCTGCATTTGTTTCTAAGCCGCTAAAACAAATACCACACAATGGGTCAGCTTAAACAATGGGAATTCATTGTCTCAAGATTTCAGAGGCTAGAAGGCTTGCTTCCTCCTTGGGTTGGGAGTAAGCTGGCTGGCAGGCAGTCCTTGGGCTCCTCGGCTTTCCTCTCCTGTGGTGATGTCCTCTCCTTTCTCTTCTGGCTTCCATTCACTTCCAGTTTCCTTTTCCCCCTTATGCCTTTTTCTTTTATAAGGCCTCCAGTGATAGGGCTAGAACTTATCCTCCTTCATGTAGCCTTGGCCACACCTTAACTAAAAACAACTTCTTCTAAAGGTCTTATTGACATTGGGTTCACACCCACAGGAATGGGATTAAGATTAATAAGATATTTTTCTGGGGTGCATAATTCAGCCTAACCAGAGGAACTACTCAGGGAAATATGTAGTGATGAGAAATATAGCACTACAACAATTCAAATAACTTGATTCCATTTGCCCACTTCCTTGAAAGAAAAATTTTAAGATCCTGAACTAAACGCTCTCTAAGTATTTACTTGATTTCAAAAATTTAAATCAAAATGCATTCCCTGAACACCTACAAAGTTCCAGGGACAGGAAGGACACAGTCTCTGCTGGAGGGTACCCACAATTTGAAGCCCTCAAGATATGAGCCCAGGGAAGTCCAGGAAGCCAGCAGGAGAGAAGAGCATCTTATAACTTGGGAGGGTTCCACAGTGGTCCTTTTTTTAAATTTAATTTTTAATTGTTTTATTGTGAAAAATAACATATACACAAAAAAGTAATAAATTTCAGAGCATACCACAATTAGTTATAGAACAGATTTCAGAGTTTAGTATGGGTTACTGTTCCACAATTTTAGGTTTTTACTTCAAGCTGCTCCAAGACACTGGAGACTAAAATAGATATCAACATGATTCAGGAGTCATAATCATTTGTTAAATCTTATCTTCTCTTTTAAAACTCCACCTTCTCCTCTGATCTTTCTAAAAAAAGTATTTATTTTACTGATATATATTATATATTCACATACTAGTAATCATCTAAAGTGTACAATCAATGGTTGACAATATCATCATATAGTTGTGCATTTATCATCACAATCAACTTTTTTTTTCTTTTTTGGGAAAAATAACATATATACAAAAAAGCAATAAATTTCAAAGTACATCACAAAAATCACTTGTAGAACAGATTTCAGAGTTTGGTATGGGTTAGAATTCCACAATTTTAGGTTTTTACTTCTAGCTGCTCTAAGATACTGGAAACTAAAAGAAATATCAATTTTATGATTCAACAGTCATATTTGTTTGTTAACGAATATTTGAAACAAATATTTCTCTGTATAACTCCACCATCACCTTTGATCTTTCTCCCACTCTTTGGGGATATTTGGGCTATGCTGATTCTAACTTTTTCATGTTGGAAGGGGCTGTCAATAATATGGGATAGGGGAATGGAACTAGCTGATGTTCTGGAAGGGCTGGCCCCTCCACATTTTAGGACTTACTGGTTCGGGGACCCATCTGGAGTTTGTAGGTTTCTGGAAAGTCACCTTCATGCATGGAACCTTTGTAGAATCTTATATATTGCCCTAGGTATCCTTTAAGATCAGCAGGAATGGTTTTGGTTGGAGTTTGGCAAGTCATGATAGCAGCAATGTCTAACTGAAGTGAGCGTAAGAGTGACTTCCAGACTAGCCTCTCAACTTTCCCCACTCTCAAAAGGGTTCTTTAAAGTCTAGGTAGGATGCAGGAAATAAGAAACAGTTCAGAACTCAGGTCCAATAGTAGTTAGGCTGAAGGGACAAAGTGAGGGAGAGTGACCAGAACTCAGGAGAGTCTGGAGGTGCTGGGGCCCTTGGCCACAGGTCATGGTAGCTTGCGACACTCCTGCAGAGAGGGTCCCAGGGGAGTAACCCTCTCAACTTGACTCTTCTTCCTCCATCTCCTGCCAGGATCCCATGTCCTGCAACTGGAAGATATGCAACCTCTTAGGGGAAATGGCAGGATGAAAAGGAGGTAGAAAATGGATCTGGAGGAGCAAACAGAAGAAACCTGGCCCAGAAAACCATGTAGGTGATTAGACATCCTAGCTTGCACTGGCCTGTCCTGGTTTACTTCTACTGCACTAATGGGCTTGCTCAAAAACAGACCCTCCTTCACAAAAAAACTTGTCCTGGTTTAGACGATAAATCATGGGGTCACCCTAGCTGCTCAGAAAATCACACAAGCAAAGACAGATGGGAGAGAATTTCTCCGGCGGAGTCCATTAGAATTCAATATGGAGAAAAATGAAACCAGATCTTCATTTCACATCTTACAACCATATGGACTCCAGATGATTAAAAGATGATCTTGACTTGAAATAATATTTATAAGTCTATTAGAATGAAAATATCCATGAGCTTCATGTGCCTTTAACAAGACACAAAAACACAAACCACAGAAGAAGATCTATCCATCTCCTCAATTTATTCCAATGAGTAGTGTATCCTATCAGCAGCAAGTGTGTAAATGGGGCACAGTACTCTAGGGAAACTTGCCACCTAAAGAAAGTAAAATGTCTTCACAAGGGCAGTACTGATAATTCATCAAGTGTAATTTAAAACCAGATGTAAAATAACCCCAGGTTATTTCAATTACAAATGAAAATAAATCAAGGTGATAGCTTTAAACATATCTCCGCAATATCTGTGTTCTGTACATGTGGATAAGAATCAAAGCGTGATTGGGCCAAAACAGACCTTTCACTGCCAATGGAAAACGAATCACAGAAAACCGATAAATGACTTTTACACTGGGAAACACATCTGACTTTGATATGAAACTTTACGTCTTTGACTGTCATGCCTGTTTTCCTTCCAATGTGACAAGACATATTAACTTCTTCACCATGAGGCTTTCTTGGTATTTCAAATCCACATCAGTCGTGCCATGCTCTCTCTTCTGAACCTAAGTAAGTACATGCTTATTAGATCCCGTGCAATTTTTTTTGAAACTATAGAAATATTTATTTTGCATTTGATCTCACTGGTTCAAATGTCTACACACAGGAGTAAGTCCATTTGCCTCTCTTCAGTGTTGTGACTCTGGAGCATGCTTGCCCGACCAGGTATGGCTCTGTCCCGCTGCCACGCTCGGTCCTCCAGGACCTTGGAGGCCTACGCCCTCAACAGTGCCAGAAGCACAGCAAACACACAGGAAGGCCACAGGTACAGCTTCAGATGGCACCAGACTCTGTGGGGGCAGATTCCCGTGGCTTACAATCCTCTCCGAGAGCAGGAACGCCTCGGTCCCCAGCCGGCCTGTGATGCCAGCTCCCTCCCGGCAGCATGTGCGGTAGGGCTCCCTATTTTTTTTTCACCATTCAGATCTGGCTTCAAAGGGCCCCAACATTGCCACATCTGGACCTAAAAGTAAGAGCTCTGATTTTTAGAAGCTGGATTCTTGTCACATTTGGACAGAATGAATACTTTGGCTTTCATATCTTCTTTGTATTTCTTTTCAATAGTTGCTTGGCCCAACATCTGTCTGTCTGCTCTATACAATGAAAATACAAACTAAATGAGAATAAAAAAAAAATAATTAAAGCATTAAGTGGTACAAATTACCAATCTGTTCCAAAATATACTTACATTGAATAAAATACACATTTCAGTGAGAGATATACAGTAAATGATCCTAAGCATTCTGGCAAGCTTCAGGGCATCTGGGTAGGGCCAACATTTCTGGAAGAAGCTAAGAGAACTTGCATTCGATGCCCACTTGCAGCAAGTTTCTCTTTGCCAATACGTGGTTACACCCAACACATCATTAGCATCACCTGTGTGGGAAACGCACTGGTTTGGGAAAAGGGTAAGCAAGCTTCAGCCTCAGTTCTGAGTTCATTAAAACTTTCAAGAATATCATCAGCAGTCTATACAGTACAATTTTGAAAAAATAAACATGTCAAGTTAAGCAGACAACTCTCTAGAACCCAAAACACATTATCTGGCTGTATTTAAGATGAATTCCTCCCATCACACGCTGGGCAGTTGGGCAGCATTTCTTCTTCCAGATAACATGGCCATGAACTAGTGCAATCCAGGGGAACTGAGAGGGCATGTGCGGTCAGGGGCAGTGGACTAACCTTGTGCTTTCAGTTGGAGAGACGCATCTATAACACTCAATCCGTGGTCCCGCGATCTTTTCCTTGTATCATCTGGCCTAACATTTAATGTCATCTTCCACTTTATTTTGGAAGTCCACCTTGTCCCTCAAATGATGTTCTGTAGCTTCAATATTCAGTAGGTCATCAGAATTCAAAAGGTCAGTAAATAAAGAGTTTAATCCCCAAACCACATCCTTTAGCATCCTTGTGGGAGCCCAGCCAGTGCTGTCAATCGAATGTTCTTGCAGTAAACTTAGACATATCTCCCCTGTCTCCATGTTGGGGTGCCAGACTCTGGCCAAGCATTTTACTTTGGGAGGCACCATGTTGTATGCATCAGGAACTTGAGTTTCAAACTGAAATTTTCCACCCTGTTAGTAACCCTCATCTGGAGTTACCATGAGCTGAAAGCTATGAAGCTTGTTTGGATCAGGAAAATGCACTTTACGTGTACAAGGTCAGTTGATGCAATGCAGTTTTTAAAAGTCACCAGGGAGAAAGGCAATGGGAGTCAGTTAAATGAAGCCTTAACTCACTTCATATTTTGATTGCTTTACATTTGAACTTTTTTTTGATTGAAGAACGGGAGGTTGAGCTCAAAGTTTTTACCTACCCTTCAGGAAAGTGAACCCAATGGCTCCTAGAATAGTAGCCTTGGTTTTAAAATACAGTCTGATGTTTGCTGCTTCTGTGGGCCTGGCATGAGCGGCACTCCAGTGGCTCCCAGATTGGATGGCTACATGGATTTCTTTAAGCATGTACGAAAGAAGAAGAAGCAGTACCACTGCAAAATAAACAAGGCCACTGAAGACACTGGGATTTATCTCTAGAATAGTTGAAGCTTCCTGCTGTTCCTCCCCTGATTAAATTAATTGCAAATCTCCTCTTTACAAAATTTAATTCATGCAACCAGTGCTTATCGGTGGCCTCCTCTGTGGCTGGGTATGTTGTGAAGCTCTGAAGATGATACTAGAAGAGAGATGCCGGCTTCCCTTTTGGGAAAAACACAAGATGCAGGTGTTTGACATGAGCTGGAAATTTAAAGACAGAATTCCATGGCTGCAGCTGCCCGTCTGATTGGGAACAGGCTGCACTGGGGTTTTTCCTTCTTAATTGGACCAGATGGAGAGAAAGCTGGCTTAGAGGTAGCCTAGAAAGGGGCCTGCCCCAAAGAGCTGCCTGCATGCCTCATGGGGCTCCAACAGGGACAGGGTCAGTGTGAGGTAGAGGTGGGGTGCCTGAGGCTGGGGGGACAAGCCCTGAGTACCCAGCCTGAGGAAAGTCTTCATCCCACGTAAGGTGTGAAATGCTCCCTTTCCCTCCTCCGTGCCCTATTTCTCTCCATTATCAACTTCTAACATATTTAGTTTACTAAATTTGTTTATTTTCTGTTTCTTCCAACATGAGGTTGGGGATTTTATGTTTTGTCCTATTTATTCATTTCCCAGCACCTAGCAGGCCCTCAACAAATGCTTGTCGAATGGAGGCATGGATCAAATGACCCCAGCAGATGAGTCTTCAAGAATCCCCAAATGGGCTTTTAGAGTAGGGAGGCCACGTGTTCTGTTCAGAGTTCCCCAGTTACTCATCTCTGCTTCTTCTAGCACATTCATCTCAGGGGGAGCCAGAGCAGCAATCTACATGTGAGGGGGTCTGAGATAGGGCACTGCCAGGCACTATTTGTGTCCACTTCTCTACAGCAGGCTTCTAAACCTGAAGTGGAAAGAGATGGGCAAGGGCAGATGCTTTAGCTTAAATGAAGTCTGAGGTTTTTAAGATTAAACTGGATTAGACAGGGAAACTTCCAAACTGAGACTCCTCTAGGAACCAAAAATGACAGAGAACTGTTTACTGTCTGGGAGAAGTTGGAGAAGTTACTGCCTCTGAGTTCTGAATGCCTTCTCTTCACCAGTTGGTGAGGGGAGGATGCCACCATTTTTTTGGCTTTGGGGACAGTCAGACACAGCACCGAACACTGGACAGATGAGAGGGGCAGCAGTTATCAGTCACATATATGCACACACCAGGGGAGAAGGACACCACGCGCCACGCAGGGCCTTCGGAGGCTGCACTCAGGAATACCTTAGGCCAGTAGGGGCCGTGGGGGGCAGCTTTGTAGAAACAAGAGGGTGTGGTGTCCCTGGTTCTCATGGGAGGATGTGATTGACTTGTTGGGATAAAACCACTGGCTGGCAGAGAATTAAAACCAGTTACTCAGGCATTAGCAGGCACGTTCCCAGTGCCCTTGAGAAGGACGGTTGCTTAGCTGGGGGTCCTTACCAGCAGGAGCAGAGGGGGAGTACATCTTGTGGTTAGGCAACTTGAGGCCCTTTGTGGTTTCCCCCAGGCATCAAGGTACACATCATATTGGGCCTTAATTTCAGGCCTTCCACCACAACCTGCCTGAGATTTCATTGAGGCCATCCAAAGGGTTAGCCCACTGGGCTGGCTTAAAGGGACAGTGTAAATAAGAATAAAGTTCTTTTCTGGTATTCCCCCTAGGAACCCTGCCTTGTCTGCGCACGGGTTACAGGAGACTGGTGACAATTGAGCATCACAAGAAAAAAAATCTGCTGGAAATAGATAAACTACTTTGGAAAATCATGAGTGATGCATCATTGGTGTCGACGCATAGAAGGGTGAAAGCAGAAGTCAGACTGCAGGAAATTAGGGAGAGAGATTGGGATACAAAACAGAGACAGCAGGAAATGATCCCTGATGTCCGAAGTCTTATCCTTACTTGAATCAAACTCCAGGCCTATCAGGGCTGCGCAAGTGTGGCTCGGTTTCCAGGAGGAGAAAGCTAGATCTGTTTGGAGAAAACAGAAAGTGGCTGTTGGAGAGGGAGTGGGTGAGATGATGAGAAGAGAATAGAAGAGGTGAGCAATAGACCTCAGGAGGTGAGAAGAGAAGAACTCAGAGGCACAGGAGGGTTTGGCCTGGTCTGCTGAATTAAGTGACACCTTTCTCAATGAATGGTCTGTGATGGCGGGGCTAGGAGGAAGTGAAACCATTTAAACCCACTTCTCCCGCTCCTAACTCTACGACCTTGGGCAGGCCTGAGACTCATCTTGGGAGCTGTATGTTTGGGACAGTGAACGCACTCACGTGCCGGTATTGGGTCCCCTCATTCCAAAACGCTAGTGGTTTAATTTTTCCCTAAAGACGGAATAAAGCTCACTTTTAAAAAGTGAAGCTAAAACTTTAACATATTTAAAACAATAATAAATGAAGTTGACAAAGTAAGTAAAAATGTTGCTATAAAAATGTAAATGTTAGACATGTTATTCTAGTATACCGCATTGCAGGGAAAATTAGTAGAAGCAACGTATTATAAGAAATAAATGGGGGGCAATGTGATGGTGGCTCAGCAGGCAGACTTCCTGCCTGCCATGCCACAGATCTGGATCCGATTCCCGGTGCCTGTCCAAGCAAAAAATAAATAAATAAATAAATAAATAAATGGTACTTAACATGAAAATCAGAAACATAACATTAATCTGGAAAAATTTTAAGTACAATAATATTATTGAATCTTTTAAAGTACAATCTTAATAAGGTGCATCAAAGCATCATTGCAGAGTGGCAAGCGGATTAGTGACCAAATCTCTTCAGTTGTTAAAAAAGTACTTTCTGACCCTATAGCAGTCCGTGGGAATGGTGAGGAGATAGTATGTCAAATATCTTCTATGAACTCCATCACCCTCAAACAATTCTGTCTTATGTTTGTTAACTTAGAGAAGAGATGTTTCAACATTTTTTTTTTGTAGTTGAGCCTGCAGTATTTCCATCAATAGGAATGTAAACCATCACTGATTCATCTTTTTTTGTAACCAGTCATTTCTCTTTTTTTATACTTATTATTGTGAAATAATTTCAAACTTAAGGGACAGTTGCAAAAATAATAAAACCCCAAGAAGAGAACTCCAACATCCCACCCCACCCCCATCGGAAACCCAGATCCATCTTTTTAACATTTTGACACCTTAGTGTTACACTCTATCTATGTATCTCTGTCTGTCTGTCTGTCTGCCTGTCTCTCTCATCACCTATCTATTTTCTGAACACTTGAGAGTAGTTTGAACATATCGAATGCTTTCGACACATAACGGTACCATGTACATCTCCTTTGAACAAAGATATTCACTTATGTAATTACCTTAAGAGCAGGTGTCAAGTTCAAGAAATGCAATGTTGATTCTCTATTCCAATTTTTCTTGTGCCTCAATCATGTTCTTGTCTCCTCCATTCTTAGATCTCATCAAGTATCATCTATTGCATTTAATTGTCATTATCTCTTTAGTTTCTCTTTATTTATTTTTTTAGTTGTGGGAACATATAAACATAAATCTTCCCATTCCAATCTCTCTCAAGCATACTATTCATCAAGAAAAATCAGAGTCAGTGTTGCAGTTCTCACACCACCATCCATCAATGCAACTTTCCCTTCACCCCAAACAGAAACCCTATACTCATTTTGCATTAACTCCCCGTTTCCCCTGACCCCCCTCACCCTTGGTAACCTGTGCTCTACTTTATGTCTCTATGAGCTTACATATTCTCTGATATTTTCTTTGTGATTATTACCATGGGGCTTAAATTTGACATCCTGCATCTATAACAAGCTCATTTACTTTGATACCAAATTAACTTCAATAGTATACACACACTATATTCCTATACCCCTCTGTGCTCACCACGATTATATAGTTCTTGTCACAAATTACATATATATGCATTGAGTCCAAAAACTACTGGTTTCTCATTGCACTTATGCATTTGCCTTTTTGATCCTATAGTAAGTATAAAGTGGTGTTACAAGCCAAAAATACAATAGCACTGGCATTTGTACTTACCCGTGCTGTTATCTTTACTGGTTACCCGTGCCGTTATCTTTACTGGAGACACTTATTTCTTTATGTAGGTCCAGTTACTTGACTAGCATCCCCTCCTATTAACCTATAGAGCTCTCTTTAGCAATTTTTATTGGGCCAACTTATCAGTGAAGAACTTCCCCAGCTTTTGTTAGTCTGGCCAAGGTCTCAATCTTGCCCTCATTTTGGAAAGAGAATCCTCGGTTAGTAATTTTTTGCTTACTGCACTTTAAAGATGTCATCCCACTGCTCTCTTGCCCACATAGTTTCAGATGAGAAATCGGCATTTAATCTTATTAAGGGTCCCATGTATGTAACATGCTGCTTGTCTCTTATGGCTTTCAGAATTCTCTCTTTATATCTGGCATTAGATAGTTTGGTTATAATATGCCACAGCATGGGTCAATTTGGCTGTATCCTGTTTGGAGGTCACTGAGCATCTTGGATGTATATATTCATGTCTTTCATTAAATTTGGGAAGTTTTTAGCCCTTAGTTGTTTGAATGTTCTCTCTTCCTTTTTCTCTCTTTCTTTTCCTTTTGGGACTTCCACAATGCGTGTACTGAAATGTCTGATGGTGTCCCATGGGTTCCGAAGGCTCTGTTCACTTTTCTTCATTCTTTTCTGTCTGTTCCCCAGTACTGAATGATTTGAATGGTTTTATTTTCCTGTTCACTGATTTTTTCTTCTGCCCACTCCAATCTGCTGTTGAACCCCTCTGGGGAATCTTTCATTTGTTACTGTGGTCTTCATCTCTGTTTGGTACCTTTCATATTTTCCATTGCTCTCTAGCTATTCTCTTTGCATTCATCTTTCATTATCCTGATTTCCTTTAGTTCCTTGTCCGTATTTTTCCTTAAGCTCTTTGAACACATTTAGGACCATTTTTTTTTAAGTCTTTGTCTTAAAAGAAAAAGGAGGACCAGGCCTGATCCTCCTCATTGATGGTTTCTGATGCTTTACTTTCCTCCTTTGCCTGGTCCATCATTTCCTGTTTGTCTCTTTATTCAATAGTATTTTGTAAACTTTTGTCGAAACCTGAACATTTTAATGTGTTATCACTGGAATTTAACTCTGGGGCATCTGTTCCTTAAGCTAGTATTAATCTAGGGTTACAAGAGAGCTTTCCTCGAATGCCAGGAACTAACAAAATAATAATAATAGAAAGGAAAACAGAAAACACCTTTCCTAGTCTTTGCAGATTGACTTGTACAAGTGCTCTCCTTCAGAGCTTATGCATAAAATGAGTTTAGAAAACAGGTCCAGACTGCAGCATAAGGCCTCTTTGATTCTTTCTGTGCATGTGTCTTGTCTTGGGCATGTAATATCAGCCCTAGGAATTCCCCTGTTTACTTGGATACACCGATGTCCTCTCTTCTCTATGGAACAGTTTCCTCATAGCCAACAACCTATTTCCCCAGGCATCCACTTGCCACTCTCCCACAGGGTCTTGTAGGAAAACTCTGTGAGCTGCCTTCTCTACGCAGGGCAAGTTCTGGGATAGTGGGTCCCTCAGGCCACCACCAGACTGACCTGGCTAGACATACGTGTTCCCAGTATGTGCACAAGGGTCATTCTGCTGCCTTTGGAACTGGGACCAGGAATCCATACTGGAACACAGACTGGTTCTGAGGGCTGGAGGAAGGGCCAGCCAGGTTGCCACAACATCCTTCCACTTTCAAGTAGACTTTTTCTTGATTTGGCGCTCGCCCAGTTCCTGCAATCCTTTAACTGTTTTCTGGAGCTTTGTGAAAGATGTTGCCTCCCATTCCTGCTGGTTGTTCAAAGTTTCTATGGGTGGATGGAGTACTGAAGCTTTTTGCTGATTTATCTTTGAGTTATTTAATTTCTAAATATAGAGTTTACAATGCAGCATTACCTGTAGCATTTTCAACATCATCAGGTAGGTGATTCAATACTTTGAGCTAGAAGTACTTTGAACTAGAGTGAGGTTTACACTTATGATGAAAGCTTTGCAACTTGCAACAGAGTGCCTTAGCATGGCGCACACACTTGCAGGCCTATCTCAACTCACAGACCACACACCCTTCTCTGGCATTAATTGCAAAATTAACTCTTCAATTTTTATCTCAAGACATACATGATTTTGAATTCAGAATGATTCACAAAAAACACTTTCCCCAAATACCATGTTTTACTTTTTAAAAAGCATAATATGCCAGAAAACAAGATTGCTAAAACAACTGGCATTATAACCTTTCTCATTTTCATAGTCTATGAAACAGCAGTAATGATAACTCATAGACTTTGTGGGAAGATTACAGAAACTTTGAATATAAACTCTCTGGTGCATAAGGCACCCAGTGATTGCTGATTTGGTTTGGTTTTCCTTTTTTAGAGGACATTTCTATAGAGAAAAACTGGAGATCATAGAAAAGAATGTTGTGATTTGAATTACATGGGATGAATACTCTGTAGTGCTCAGAGGTGCCACTGGAAAGGATATTCTTTTTACTGCTCTTTGTGGATGCCATTACGGGGCTTTCTCCAACCATGTACGCTGTCAATACAACTGCCCCAATAGCAGAGAAAAGCCAGGCAGTAAGTGGAAACTTAGTGATGCTTATGACAGAAGGGCTGAGTTTTCATTACAACTTCATGCAATCAGACTGATTTGGGTCTGGCAGTCACTGTTAAAACAACATTGAGAATTCTGCCTGTCAAATCTTTTATTTATTTTTTCTTTTGCTCTCATCTAATGACAAATGGGATAAATCTGTTGAAAGATTTTAAGAAAAATTGAGACATGCACACTGTCCTCAATATTGCATGTTTAAGGCATTATTTCCCAAAAATAAAAAACAATTTACTGCCCAGCTCACAGCCTGGTTCAGGATAGACTGGACAAGCATTTGATGGAAAGGAGTGGCAAAACAGCAAATAGAATTTGCCCTTAAGACCAAAGTAGTTCCAACAATTGGCTGACTTGAATGACCATAGTTTAAAAGCTCGTGCACACACAGGGATTCCCCCCCTACTCCTTTTTTCATTCCACAACAGGTCAAAAAAACAGCACTCCCACCATCTGTCAGAAACCCCCACGCTGTTAGCAGAGAACATCCCAGCCCATCAGAGTGACAACAAACACTGCGTGCTCTTCCCAACAGAGCAGGGACGGACAACTGCTCTCAAGGTCAGTCCTCATTAATAATTCAAGATAGGAAATATTTTAAAAGAATTTTCTTCCCACGATCTGCTAAAGAATGGTCCCAAGCAGGCTGACAACTAAGGCAGCCATGGGATGCAGTCCAGAACTTCCAAAGGGCTCACCTGGTCATGGTGAGGTAAATTACTCAAAGCTGAAGGAGTGTTTCACTTCAAACTGTTGAACTTTGACAGGTGGAACTCAGAAGAGAGGCTGTGGACCCCTCTCCCTGTTAGAGGGAAGGCCTCAGGACTGATTCCCCACCACCTTCCCATCTATCTTTGTCTAGCTGTACTCAGCAAATCCTTTGCTGTCTCTGCCACACCCGTCTCCTGGCAGTTGGAAGCTTCTGGAAGGGAGAAGCTAAGGTCAATTGGATTATCTGCTGACAATAAGCCTCTTGTTGCTGGATTCTAAACCTCTCCTTCAACCAGTCAGAGAAGGGTGTCTTAGGGCAACAACGTGCTTTTCAATTCTCTTGTCAATATTTGACCTACAGTAACTCTCCACAAGTGTCTTCAGGATTTAGAGGGATTAAGAGCAGATGTATTCCCCGAAGAAGTGAGAACTGGCACCTGTTGGGAAGAGTGTATCTGTAGATCTGCTCCACTTGAGTGCAAATTTCTCTTCCCTTCCTTTTTCATTACTTTTGTTGTTGTTGTGTCTAAGCCTGCTGGTCTCTCCTGTGTGGGGTACAGTCATATAGAAGGTATGCTTTTCATTTTTCAAATATAAAATCATACTACTGGAACATCAGATGCAGTTTCAATGCTGTAATTTTGTATTATTTTTATATAAATCCCAGAATATGTAGCACTGAATTTTTCTTGGTGGATGGGAGATGGATAGCAGATAGTGATTTATACATTTGTCAAAAGAAAGCATTTTTTAAAATAAGAAATGTGGGTGTTGTCCAATATCTTCATTTCACTGGTGACTAATAAAGCCTGTCTGTCATCTGAGAAAGGTAGGGGTGTCCAAGGAAAAGAGCACTGGCCAGGGTTTGAACCCCAACATAATAATGCCTACCTCGCAAGGTGATAAATGAGGGCGTTGAGTACGTAGCACAGTAGGTACTCAACATCCATGTCTTTCCATAGTTCTCCCTCACATGCTCTTGTTTGTTATCCAGCATGATGCAAAGATAGAGAGGGGAGCATGAATTAAGACCCAGCTTAAGTTAGAAGACCAGAAGATAACCTGAACGTTTCTCAAGCCTAAAACCTGAGCTAGAGATGTTCTTCTGACTATATCTCAAATTCTTGCCCTTGGCTTTTTGCTCTGTAATCAGAAAAATGTTCAGTTATTTGAAGCTTCTCGTTACTTTGACTGTAGATAATTTTTTAATGCATACAGCTGGCAAAATGGACATCTGGCACACGGTTGACCCATTGCGTTATTTGATGGCTATGTGTTTAGGAACATAAAAGTAGGTTTATAGTCAGGGAAGCGAGAGGGTAGATTGGTGGTGTGGTCAGACACAGCTTTTCCTATCTCTTTACAAGGGTGTGGTAGTTTAAGTGGAATTCATAGAATCTCTGGAATTCGGAGACTCTGAATTAAAGTAATGAGCATGTCGGGATTGAAATTTAGACTGAAGAGAGAGATTTGTGTGAGAAACATGAGTATCCTATGTTATTTTTAATCGTGCCATTTGATATCATTCTTTTTTTTAAAATTTAATAAGGAATATAGGAAAATTCAGCCTCAAGCCAAATTTAATAAGCAAAAACAAAACAAAACAAACAAAAAAACAATACTCCCTCGAAACTGTCCTTGAACTTTATCAGATCTGCTGGTTCCAAATATCATAGCTGAAGTTCTGTCTGACTTTCTGTTGTTCTCTTCCATTATTAGGTTTACAGTTTTATCCTAGAAATGCGCTGTGGCCCAAACCTGACAAGCAGGTTTCCACTTCTGCCTAAAGAGAAGACTCTTTACCCAGGAAACAGCCAACCATGACTTCGTACACATTTCAGGCTAAAATGGTGGGCCAGTTTGCAACGTTTCTGTGCTTCTATCTAGAAATGTTGGAATGTTGCATTTGCAACTAGGGTTCCCCACTCCCTGTCCATATCCAGAGAAACTGTGATAAGGACTATTCTATCAGTCAGAGATTCAGGAAATTGAACATGCCTCTCAGAGCACTTTTGCTGATTTTACGTATTGGTACTACATTTTTCTCCAGCGAAACATCTGCTATACTGCAGTTCAGGAATTTGGGACACTAATATTCTGATTTGACTATGGTTCCAAATTTTCTATGTATCTTATCACTAACAGCAGTGATTCTATGATATTGAACTCTTTCATAATTCTTTTAATCAGAATTTAAAATAAGGACTTCATTTTAGAATACTTGCTGGACAAGTTATTTTCCTTCACGTTTCTCTGGCTGCTCCCTCCCATTTTATTGAAGCCCGAAAGGAATTAGCTTGGAATGTTTATTTTTGTTTCAGCCTCTGCCCCATTTATGCAAACTTGCCCTCCCAGCTTTTTCTTTTTCTAATTTTTTCCTAAGAAAAATGAAGTGCATAGTGCCAAGAAAAATGTTTTCTTGCCAAGCATCTTACAAGAACTGAGTATTTGCTCCAAGTTTCAAAATTATGTTTCAGACTTTTGAGAAGCCTCCATGTTTTATCTAGACCTTACATTTCGAAACCTTTATCCTTGCCAGAGCAGCAGTTTCAAAATGTCAGGTACAGTTTAAGTAAAGGATTTTAAGTGATTTTTTTTCCCAAATCTTTCTATCTCTTGGCCAAAACTAAATCTCTCTCTTGAATGATGCCTGCATGTGTCTCTTCCCAGGCTGTCATGTAATTATTGACGCAAAAGACACCTCCTTTTACTTCCATCTCCTTCCCTCTCGGTTCCTTCTTACTTGTCAGAGTTGAAATACTGTATTAACTAGAATTCCATTGGGTTGCTAACATTTTTCTACGGGTGTGTGTTTACCATATGATGATCAAATATTACTATTATTGCCAACAGAACTTCACAACCTTGGAACGATTCGCAAATCTGCTGTAGCAGCATTGTTTAAATTGCCAAATGAGGCTAAATTCCTGGTTCCTTCCAAAAGAGCATGACTTTCTCTACCTCCATCTTGTTCTCTGTTTGACTAGCCTTGGCATGAACCCCCAGAGGAGACTGGGGAGAGGGGTAGAGAGAGAGTAAGGCAGGGAAGATTGAAAAACAACAACCAAAAAAAACAGGGACAGAGGCCAAATAGGCAAGTGTCCAAGAAATGAGACAACTGCTAGAAAAAGGCAGAACTCAAACTTTCAGAGCTAATAATTCCTTGTCATCTTTTATATATAATTCATTCTTTATTTGGATCCCTGGAGAGGTGAGGATAAAAAAGAGAAACAAGACAGAGAGGCAAAATCTTTCTTAGGGAATTCTGCAATTTTGATGATTTTTCCCAGCCTTTGTTCGTGGAGCCTGTACTCTACACTCTCCCTTATATTAACATTATTGGTACAAAAGGAGCACTCGTTTTCCTACACCTTTTCCTTTGACCTGAACAGGACCTGCGCTTTTATATGTGACATCATTGCAGGCATCATATCGAAACGACATCCATTTATGTTTACCCCTTTTAAAGTAAACTTGTACATTTAAGTGAACTGCTAGACAACTGCCAAAGGATAGAATTCTCTGATGGCTGGCATTCCTGAGTTCACTGCCTCTTGTCCTGTTTTCATTTCTTCTCATGTGTGTTTTGCAAATTTAGTTAAATGTTCCTATGGGATATGAAGCAATGTCATGAGATAAACATGGCATCAATTTTCCTCACAAATGTGGGAGGGTGGGAAGAGAAATTGAAGTAACACAATTTTTAAATTAAAATGTTTGTGTAATAAAAACAGAATGGCTGTATGTTCAAGTGGAATGCAAAATTCCCATTTTATATAATGAAACACAAAGCTGAGCAGATTTTAATGTTTCAGGGAGCTCACTCTGGTCTTGCGAACCCCAAAAGTGTTGGCTTTCTTCTGCTGTTTCATGGATGGCTTCAGAGAGAATATTTCAGAGACACTGAATTAAATTAGAACTCCTTAATGCATACATTTGGTTACACTTACCTATGAATGATACGCAGGTTAAATAACTTAAACAAATAGGTTGTAATTCTAAAATGAAAACAATTCTAGTGAGGAATCAAACTCCCTTAAATAAGGGAAAAGAGAAAAGAAACATATTCCTAGATTCCTGCAAAAGAATGGATATGGATCCCTACTTTACCCCATAGCCAAAAATTAGCTCAAAATAGATCAAAGATCTAATTGTAAGAGCTTGAACTATCAAACTCCTAGAAGAAAACATTAGGGAAGCATCTTCAGGACCTTGTGTTAGGAAGTGATTTTGTAGACTTTGCTCCAAAAGCACAAGCAACAAATGAAACAATAGATAAATGGGACTTCTTCAAAATTTAAAGTTTAGGGGCATCAAAAGACTTCATCCTCTGAGTGAAAAGGTAACCTACAGAATGGGTGAACATATCTGGAAACCAGATATCCAGTAAAGAAATCCTGCAACTCGATAACAAAAAGGCACACAACCCAGTTTTAAAATGGGCAAAAATTTGAATAGCAATATCCTCAAAGGAGATATCCAGGCGGCCCCTAAGCACTTGAAATGATGCTTAACCTCATCAGCCATTAGAGAAATGCAAATCAAAACCACAATAGGATACCATCTCACACCCTACTATCAAAATGACTACTATCAAAAGTACAAAAATCACAAGCATTGTAGAGGATGTGACGCAATAGGAACACTTGTTCATTGTTAGTGGGAATATAAAATGGTACAGCTACTGTGGAAAACAGTTTGGCAGTTCCTCAGAAATTAAAGTATAGAATTACCATTGGGCCCAGAAATTCCACTTTTAGGTATGTACCCCAAGGAATTGAAAGCAGGGACTCGAACAGATATTTGCACACCAATGTTCATAGTGGTGTTATTCACAATTACCAAAAGATGGAAACAGCCCAAGAGTCCATCAACCAATGAATGGATAAACAAAATATAGTTTATACATTAAAGTGGACTGCTATTCAACCATAAAAAAGAATGAAGTTTTGAAACACATGACAACATGGATGAACCTTGAAGACATCATGTTGAATGAAAAAAGACAGATACAAAAGGGCATATTTTGGATGAGTTCACTGACATGAAATAATTAGAATAAGCAAATTTGTAGAGGTGGAAGGTAGAATATAGGTTACCAGGGGCATGGAATGGGGAGTTTATGCTTCATTGGTACAGGGTTTCTGATTGGGGTGATGGAGAAGCTTTGGTTATTGAGGGTGATGAGTTAGCATATCATTGTGAATATAATGAACACTACTGAATTATAAATCTGAATTTGGTTAAAAGGGGGAAATTTTAGGTTGTGCATATGTTACTGTGCTGGTTTGAAAGGATTATATACCCTAGAAAAGCCATGTTTTAATCCTGATCCATTTTGGGAGACAGCCTTTCTTTTAATCCCTATTCAGTACTGTAGGCTGGAAACGTGATTAGATTATCTCCAAGAAGATGTGACACACCCAATTGTGGGTATTAACCTTTGATTAGAGGGAAATGTGACTCCACCCATTCCAGGTGGGTCTTGATTAGTGTGCTGGAACCTTTTAAAAGATGAAACATTTTGGAGAGTCCAGAAAGCCATGAGAACCATGAGAGCCCATGCAGCCAGAGACCACTGGAGATGAGGAAGGAAAACACCCCTGGGGGAACTTCATGAAACAAGAAGTCCGGAGAGGAAGCTAGTAGATGTTACCATGTTTACCATGTGCCCTTCCAGTTGAGAGAGAAACCCTGACTGTCATCGGCCTTATTGAACCAAGTTATCTTTCCCTGGATGCCTTACACTGGACATTTCTATAGACTTGCTTTGATTTGGATGATTTCATGGCTTTAGAATTGTAAATGTGAAACTTAATAAATTCCTCTTTCTAAAAGCCATTCCATTTCTGGTATATCACATTCCAACAGCTAGCAAACTAGAATAGTTACTAAAGCAAAAATTTTTGAAAAGCCATTAAGACTGTACAACATAAATAGCAAACTCTGATGCAAACTATGAACTTTAGCTAATAATATACTTATAATCCTATTGTCTCCTCAATTACAACAAAGGTATGTCACTGATACAAAATGTAAATAATAGGGAAAACAATATGTGAATTAGGGTATATGGGAAATCTGTATTTCTGCATGACTTTTCTGTAAACTTCCATCTTCTCTACTCAAAAAAGCCAAGGACAGTCTAGTTTCAGTCATGCTTGGATCTGGAGGATGAAACACTATCCAATAACACCATGTCCTCTCATAAACTCTCCATGTCTTTGATTTGCTTTCTTCAGATGTTAACTTCATTCACAGTTAGGGCTTTCTTGTTGGTAGTCCCTGGCAGCTTCAAGCTCTTATATCCCATATCAAGTAACTTCTGTTCACAGCAGCTCCACAAAAGACATCGCTGAACCCACGCTATGTCCAGGCGCCTGGATTCAGATGGCTGACCACGACTGGATTCTATGTCTGTCTTTGGAGACGTGGAGGGGCCAGTCTTTTGTAAACCACAGTGGGCTGTGAGTGTGAGTCTGTGGAAAAGCATAAGGAGGGCTACAGGGATGGTTGGGGTGGGATTCAGCAATTGTCAGGTAAAAACTGCACAGATGCAGTAAGATTATTTGTAAACATCACGCTTCTCCTAAGAGCCCATATGGTAAAGGTAATTCCTCAACTCACTAACACTGGATTTGCTGGAGAATGGATCTAATATTTATCCACCATTTACTTCAATCTTCACAATCATCTTTGGTAGATATTCTCAAATTCTGTTTTACGGATGGAGAAACTGAGGGCTGTAGAGATGACAGGTGATCAAGACAATATAATCCCAGAATAGCAGCCCTTCCCACTGACACGAGAACCAGGTTGCAGGATAACCTGGAGTTCGGGTAGAAGCTGTGGACTCAAAAGTGAAGGAAGGAAAGAAGAGAAGAGAAAGAGTTTGAGATATTTTGGCAATCAGAGCTGATCTCTTAGTGACTTAGCTCCTTAAGGAAAAATTTCCTCTCCCTTTCCACACCAATAAGCTCTCATGGATCAGTAATCAATCTATCCAAAAATGTTCATGGTCTTTGAAGAGTTAAGGTATTGCCCTTCATTTGTACATTAGGATAAATTGAGTTAATTGGCTGTTTTTCTCCTTATATCTGGATGACTCTAGTGGACCCAGAGAAATGGATCATTCAAGTAGGGTGGGGGTGGGGATAGCCTGGCCCCCTGGGAGATGGAGCAGGGCTTGGTGAGGGCTGCTGTGCAGGACTTGATGTGCCCTGTAGGCTCTGGAGAACTTGTGCAAGAACAGAAGCAGGCAGAGGATACCAAAGATGAACTCCAGTTACTTTCCCATTTTGATCAGAGTTGGTCCAGATTCAGGAATTCACATGTCAATGGAAGAGGGCCCAGATTCTGCAATATCTCCTATTGGAAATTCCTCCCTTCCATCCTTTCTTCACGGGTCCAAGAACTTGAGTTACAGGCCTAGTTCCTAGAAAATGAAGGTTAACTAATCTATCTAGGCCCTGACTACATGTATAGAGTAATTCATGGAAAATGGCATACATGTTTTGAGTGCAACCTCTCTATGCAATGGCTCTTTCTGATTCTCTTAAATGTGGTCCCATTTGCAGAAAACATTACTATCTCCAACATGATCAGTGCAAAGTGGGAAACCAAAGGTTCAAAGGTGAAGTAATCAGTTGAAGGTTCATGGAGAGAGGAAAGGTGGAAGAAAACATGAACCATTTCCTTTGGTCCCAGCTGATGTCCCATTAGTCTAGAACCTTGCGAAGTGCACACTGAGTCAATCACTTCTTTCCCATTCAAACAGTTTACTAAAATAAACTTACTTCCAAGGACATGTTTTCTATAACATGGTATTTGCTAGGATTGGGCCACACACAGCATCCCAGGAGGCCAAAAAAGGGCCTTCGTCTTGGAAAGACATTGTTTTTAAAGAGGCCAATAAATGAGAGCGCCACAGAGAACTATGGGGGGAAGAGTTGTTCAAAGACTAGATCTCTGAGAGTAATTTTGTGTAAAAAGAATAAATATATACCTGCAAATCCCAAGAGCTGCTCCTATGAAATGGAGCTTTTCCCTCTTTGTAACACAGTTCTGGTGTTCTCTGCTGTATTTTTATCATATTATTTTACTTAATTGGATGTTTTTTTAACATTATGTAATGCTTTTGGACTAACTTTATGATTGTAAATTGTTTGCTACATTCTTTTGTGGTCTCAGGACAATTTTTTTTTTTAACAATGTGTTTCATTGCTGAACTTAAATGTCAGTTGGAAATACCACCCAATTTGCAAAGATTTGTACTAAAATTCTTAAGGAATCTCCCTCGTGTAAAGCAAGGTGGCCAAGAGGTGATTGGGTTTTCCTTTCTGCTTTCCCCCTCTCACAAAGGGCAGTGTGGGGAGTACTACCTCCTACCTTGGAATTCAGGAGGTGGGGCAAGGCCATACGATGCAGGGGATTCCATTCCTAAGCAGCCACAGAGGCCTTTTAGGTGGTGTGGTTCGAAAGGCACTGGGATTTGGGGACAAATGTTGTGACCGTAATTCCTCCCCTACTGATACCCAAGACTTTTTTGGAGCTTAACGTAACCTTCTTCAAAAGAAAAGAAAATTTTTTTAAAAAGAATTAAAAATACATGTTCAGAGTATGTGTGGATTTTGGGGTCTCCAGACAAGGGTGGTGTGTATCTCAGATCCAGCACTTTGTAGTAAAGATGTTGGGCAAGTTGCCTAATACCTGTGGGCCTCATGGGGTGAGAATATATATTTAGATTTAGATAAGACCCAAAACGTAAACATACGGAAAGTCCAGAACATATGTCTGGCATTCAATAGGCTCTTGACAAATCTTGGTGCCTTTCTCTAGATATTAAAGTATATTGGCTTATCAGGATCATTTTTTTTAACATTATAGAATAACATAAGGTATAGGAGCAGTGGGGGCAGAGCTGTGTGGAAGAGAAGGTAGAGTTGAAACCACTTTAAAGGCTAAAAAATTATTAGAAAGGTGTTATTGAGGCACAGCATCTTGGGGAAATCTTGCGCTGAAACTTCCATTAAAAGGTGGTTATAGTGGCTAATTTTCATTGAGTATCGATCACGTTAATATTTTGCATCATAGTTCACAGACTCTTCACAGGACCTAAAAGATAGTTATCATCATTATCATCCCAACCTTGCAGATGGAGAAATTGAGGTTCAACAAGTTGAAGAGACATTCCAAATATCACTCAGCTGGTAAGTGGTGAAGTTGTGAACTCAATCTGACCACCAGATGTCCATGTTCACCTGCACTGCCATTGGGCTGGACCACCACCAGCCACCACAAACCACCACCAGCCAACCAAACAGCCCTGGAATCCCTCTGCAGCTGCCTGGTCACTGTGTTGGTTTGAAAGGATGTATGTCCCCTAGAAAAGCCATGTTTTAATCTAAATCCCATTTCGTAAAGGCAGAATAATCCCTATTCAGTACTGTATGTTTGAAACTGTAATCAGATCATCTTCGTGGAGACGTGATTTAATCAAGAGTGGTTGTTAAACTGGATTAGGTGACGACATGTCTCTACCCATTTGGGTGGGTCTTGAGAAGTTTCTGGAGTCCTATAAAAGAGCAAACATTTTGGAGAATGAAAGCAATTCAGAGAGAGCAGAGCAAAACAACATAGCCACAAGAAGCAGAGAGCCCATCAGCGGCAACCTTTGGAGATGAAGAAGGAAAATGCCTCTTGGGGAACTTCAAGAAACCGGAAGCCAGGAGAGAAAGCTAGTAGATGACACCATGTTCACCATGTGCCTTTCCAGATGAGAGAGAAACCCTGACTGTGTTCGCCATGTGCCTTATCACTTGAGAGAGAAACCTTGAACTTCATCAGCCTTCTTGAATCAGGGTATCTTTCCCTGGATACCTATGATTGGACATTTCTACAGACTTGTTTAATTGGGACATTTTCTCAGCCACAGAACTGTAAACTAGCAACTTATCAAATTCCCCCTTTTAAAAGCCATTCTGTTTCTGGTATATTGCATTCCTGCAGCTAGCAAACTAGAACAGTTACATTGGCAGTGTCTTGTGATGCCCAGGAATTGACCTACTGATGGTCAATGAAGAGGAGCAGAGAGAAGAGGGGAGGGGAGTGGTGGAGAGGGAAGGATAGAAGAAGAAAGGGAGAAGAGAAAAGGATAAAAGAGGAGAGGAGAGGGGAGGGGAAGAGAGTTTAGAAGAGGAGTGGAGAAGATAGTTGAGGAGAGAAGATTTAGGGAGATGGAAATTGGACAGAGGATAGAGGAGGAGAGTTGAGGAGAGGAGAATTGAGAAGGAGAGATTTGAGGAAAGGCGAAGAGAGAAGGCAAGAACAGCAGACTTGAGAACCTGCCAAGATTTTGGGACCAGATGGTACCTTCCCTACGCTTAAGGGGCAAGTTCTGCTAAATGGTCTAGGTATCAGGGAAAAGAGGGCGTGAGTGAATCCGTCAGCATGTTGGCCCCTTAGTAAGGCAGAACCCCAGCAGTCTTGAAAGAAGGGAAAGAGAGGAAGCTTCCATCTCTCAAAAATGCCTCCACAGTGGAAATGTAAGCAGCTTCAGATTTCCTCCTGGCTTCTTCAATGTTTTCTCAGCACAGACAGCCAATTTCAGCTGTTAAGGGATATTTATTTTTTTTATGGAAGTTCCTAGATTCTTTCTAAAGGTTTTTATTCATTTTATGTGATGTTTCTGAGCATGCTTAGTCTTTTATTTCATACAATATGTCTTGCATACACGTGAAATTAAAATTATTATAATAGATATAGATATGGGTACTTTGTTTTATGTGTATTATGTGTGGAAAGCATTGGGATGGTGCAATATTTTATTATACTATATAAAAGTAATCAAATGCTATAAAAGTGCTGGAAAATAAAAGAAAAACGCACTCATAATTTCATAATCTAAAGATTTATAATCTTAATTGTTTCCTTCCTGTCTGTTTTTTCATATGCATGCCATCCAAGTATTTGCATAATTTTATGTCCCTCCTTTTTCACTTATTACTTTGAAGGTATTTTTCTATGTTGGCATATAATCCTTATGTCATCATTTTAAATTACTTAATATATCATTAAGTAATTGACATATTTTCTCAACTATTTTACTACTGGAAATTTAAGTGGAAAAGCAAATTTTCATTAATTAGGAGTTGTGGTATTTAAGAAAAAGACAACTTTAAGGCAGAAGACAAGAAAAACCTCTGTTAGCTATAGTATACTACTAGTACCAAAATGTTTTTGAAAATAAAACCATGAACTATTTCTATGTAATCATTGTTTCTCATTAGTGTGTCACTAGAAATGATAATAGCTATACAGTGTGCCAGGCAGCTGTCTGAATGTTTTATAGTATTAGCATTTATTCCTGACTCTCACCCTAGGTGAAGAGGCACTATTGGTAGCCCCATTTTATGGATGGTATCATGGAACACAAAAGGAGGAAGCTATTTGTCCAAATAACAGCTAAAATGTCAGGATGGGGGTTCAAACCCTCCCTGTGTGACTCCATGGTTTGTGTTCTTAACACAATCTTTCAAACGAGCATAAAAATCACGCACCTTGGAGGAAAGTACGTGGCTGGGTGTGTTGAGCAGATCTGGGTTCTGTTTCAACTCTGCTCCTCACCAGCTGTGTGAGCTTTAGGTAATAACTTAACCTCTCTGAATTTGAGTTTAATGAAGTACATGGCATCTATCGCTGGCTTTTTCTGTTCCTTCTCAGTTGGCTTTACCTCGGCACCCCAGGTCTTTCTGGACCCCTGACCCCTGCTTCTCAGCTCCCTTCACTGGTCCTGCAGGCTTGTTCCTCATCTTGAATCCCCCGAGGCTCAGAGTGGGACTGCCCTGCCTCTTCAGGGGCTTGCTGCCCGGTGATTGCTGGAGGCCACTGTGAGGTGGACCATCCACTAGAAGATCCTGAGAGTAATGAGTAATATAAAGAGATGAAGAAACATATATAGTTTCCCCTTCACAGCCTCTAAAAATGGACACACACATTTTGCTCCAGCAATGAGTTTTCTTACTTTCACGCATAAAACCGTATATTTTGATGTTCAAGTTGGAGAAGACCCACCTTGCCTTTTGAGCGAGAACCACGTCAGTGCTCCTACTTAGATGAAGCCTGCTGTGTTTTAATTCACGAAACTCTGAAGTCTATCACCGACTATCAGACTCAAGGCTGAGACGCTCAAGGCTGAAGTGGAGCAGACTGTCTAAATCCAAGTGTGGCCCTGTTGGTCAGTAGGAGACCTTCTCATTCTTCTGGTCATGAGCCTAGGGCAGGAGTTTCATCTAAAGAGCTTTTTTCTCAGATAAAAGAACCACCACAACTCATGTTGGATCATACCTATATTTTGAGGGTTGATGCACCATTGTGCTGTAATATTGCTGTCCTCTGATTTTAGGTACAGGAACTTAAATTAGCAACATCTTAAAGACCTTACTCACACTTAGGGGTGGGGGAGCATACAGTGCATATCCCCAAATTGTGCAAAGGATGCCTTTTTTTTAGGTAAAAGTTGGACAAACTTCGGAAACTTATTTTGGGGTATTCGTGTTAAATGTTCACCAGCAATGATCTACTCTTTTCCTGGTTGTGTCTACTCTGCAAACTGAGCTTTGGTATTGTGATTCCTTTTGACCATTTAAAAGTCCTTTTCTTACAGGTAGTTGATATTTTAAAACTTTAGATTTAAGGCCTACCTATGTTGTAGAGGAAGAAAATTGCCTTTTGATTGTTTATAGTGAATAGAGTTTAGTTCTTTATGAAAAAAAAAGCACATGGTATATTAGATAGGACTCGACTGATGCTAGTTTCTACCAATCTCTGCTTTCCAGACTGATAAGGAACATGAGAAGGAGCAAGGGGTCATTTCCCCATCATTTAGATAGGAAGCAGAACTGATAACAGACACTAAATAAGCCCAAGCTTTAAATATGATGTTTCGTTTTAATCTCAATCTTCAAAAAAATACGGGGACTTCAGAACTGGCTCAGACAACAGAGAAATTAGGAACATTGTTGAAAGAATGGGAAACCAAAATGGTGAAAGGAAAGGCATGGCAAAAACTGATTTTGATAAACTAGAAATATTCAAAATGGCAGGTCCTCAAGATGCTGTGAGAACCCAGTCCTTGCTCTGCAGAGGCCGTAACTGTGTGTGAAATGGCAGGTGAGCCAGGCAGTGAAGCCAAAACGAAGTTGCATCTCAGACTCGATGAGGGAAGTTTCTCCTTCTTGCAGGATGACTGTGAAGGAGATGAAGTTTGTCTCTGCTCTGTAAAAAGTCCTTCCCGAATTTTGTTTCCTTTTTGGCTACTTGCCTTAGGTTTTTACAGCCTTCAAATGCCCCATTTTGCTGGTCTTCCTAGACCTGCCCCTACCCCCCAGCACCACCCCAGGTCTATTTGACCTTTTCCATCTCTTTTTCTTTCATAACTACCCTCTGTGTGTTCTCTGGTCAAAATTTACCAGTCTTTAGCTCACTACCCCAATCCACCATGGTCCAAGTGGATCATTTGATTACTGGAATCAGTCTACAGTGCTTACGGCTGGTAATGGCTTAATGCATCATTCCTCCTAAATGACATTTCCATTGACAGGGAAGACATTTCTGAGGCACTACCTTTAGATGCCTTTTCTCACCCAGTTGGAAAGTCAGTCCAATGACTTATCTCTGTTGATCTGGAGCTTCCAGCAACTGGTGCTGCTCTCTATCGCTAATGAAGATATGGAGAACATAAAGACAATGAAACAATTCCATGGAAGGGCATAAAAATGAGTAAGAAAAAATGAGAGGAAAAGCAAACATTTAACGAGAAAGAGAGGGTGATTTTAATATGCATGTCCACACTGTTTCCACTGAGAACAGTCCAAGAGGAGGCTTGTTTGGTTCATCCATGCCTTTGTCCTTTTGCAAGTCCATCCTAACCCCTTGCCCTGTGGGAGAAAACTCATGGATAAATAAGATCTTTGAAGAACCCATGAAGATACATCCAAATGGAATCAGGATGGGCCTTAGTCCAATATGACTGGAGTCTTTAGCCACCAGGGAAATTGTACATGAAGTAGAAGCCAGAAGAGAAGATTCTAGACTGAGCAAAGAATCTCAGGCATAGCTTTCCCAAACAATTCAAAAGAACATCTGCACACCCCTATGTTTTAACCAAGTACTGAAGGTGAGGACTTCTCATGGGGAGAGGGGACCCGGCGTTGACATAGCTCTCCAGGAAGGACTTTCACCTTGTTTGTATCCAGACCCTCCATGCCTTTAAAGGATAACATTGGCCCCAGGATGGACCAGACCCTTCACTTTTCCCTGGAACCTTGCACTAATCAGTGCACATACTTCCATCAAGTCATGGACTAATTTCTATTGCCAGCAGAGAAATAAACAATGTTCAAAAATCATCTCTCTCTGTCACATGTAAACAAGCCTAGGAGAAAACAAGCAGAGCTTGCCCTAAGGTCTTCTGTACTTGCCCTCCTGACTTCCCCAGTTCTTCAAATGGCTGCTTCTCAGCCCCCAGGGGTTGGTTTGCTTTTTGGTCCTCAGAGAGGTCATTCTGTCTTCATCATCTAAAGGAGCTCCCTCCATGCCCTTACTGATTTGTAACAGCACCTCATTGGTTTCCTTTTTAGTACTTACTGCAACTTAAAACCAATTAAGCAACTTTCTTTATGTATATGTATATTTACATGCCTTTACATTTACCCTTTGTATATATTTGTTTATGGAATGTTGGTTTGCTGTACTAAAATCTAAGGTCCATAAAAGCAAGAACCACGTGTGTTTTATTCTTATCCAGAGATAAGCAGAGTGCCTTGCACAAAGCAGGAGCTCTCCATATAGCCATCAAATGAATGGATGAATATTCATAAACATCTCACCCTGGAATTGCCAAACCACCATTGTCTAGACTGTCCACTGGAATAGCCGCCAGCCACAGGTGGCTATTGAGCAACTGGACATGTGGCTGGTCTGAAATGAAATGTGTATGAGTGTAAAATACCTACTAGATTTTGAACACTTCCTGGGAAAAAAGAATGCAAAAGATCTTATTAACAATTTTCTATCAATTGTATCATTAAATGATAATATCTTAGATATAGTGTGTTAAATATAATTATAGATAAGATATAATTATAATATTATAATTTATTTCACCTATTGCTTTCACTTTCCTTAGTGTGGCTACTGAAAAATTTTAAATGATCATATTTCTATTAGGCAGTGCTGGTCTAGACCTTTGGGGGACCAATGGCGAGATCAGGGTATCAAAACTGCTTTGCTATGCCACTAGGAATGGCTATTTCAGAGAAAATCAGTGAAAAGAGTAACTTCTTTCTGATATTTAGGTAAACTTGGTTTCCAGTCTTGGATCTGCCAATAATTTGCAAAATAATCCAAACTAAGTCACAACCATCCCCCAGAGCCCTAGACACACTCCCCCCCCCCCCCCCCGTGAGGGTGAGGGTACTGAAATAGACCATGCTAAAGTATCCTTTCAGCTCCACCAGCATATAATTCTAATAGTCTGTTTGGGATTAGGATAGCAGAAGAAACTGTGCCGTGGGGTTGATGTATTTTATAACTGCCTGCCCCCTTTTTCTCACCCAATCCTTCAAATTTCCCCTGCCCTCTGTGTTATGAAAACAAAGTCAACCATACATTTTTAAGACTTCTGTCTTTCTGGGCTGCACATTTGCAGAGTTGGCCAGAAACAGTAACTTCTTAATCAGACTCAAAGATGTGGGTTTAGCTGGATTTCCAGAGCTGCTTTCAGGAAAGCTGATGGTTTTTTAATGTGTGGTCACAGACAAAAAGTGTCTGGAGTTAGTAGGAAGCATTTTTTAAAAAATTTTTACTCATAAATCTTCACACACATATATTCCATGCATGGTGTACAATCAGTGGCCCACAATATCATCACATAGTTGTGTGCTCATCACCATGATCATTTTTTAGAACATTTGCATCACTCCAGAAAAAAAAATAAAAGCAAAAAAATAAAACTCATACATCCCATACCCCTTACCCCTCCCC